>CM052197.1:621243-639031 GCA_028455805.1 Lasioglossum figueresi
TACAAATGGCTATTGTAAATTTCTTGAAGAAATAACAACTATGTGTCTATCCAAATTTTTAGGTTATTTTTTAAATTAATTATTATTCTTCTCAATCAATTATTATTCTTGCATTCACACCATGTTTACGGACCATTACAAGTGGCTATTGTAAATTACTTTATAAAAATAACCATGTGCCTATCAAAATTTTTAATCATTTTTTAAATTACTTATTATTCTTCTTAATCAATTATTATTCTTGCATTCACACTGTGTTTACGGACCATTACAAGTGGCTATTGTAAATTACTTTATAAAAGTAACAACCATGTGCCTATCAAAATTTTTAGTCATTTTTTGAATTAATTATTATTTTTCTTAATCAATTATTATCCTTGCATTCACACTATGTTTACGAAGCATTACAAGTAGCTATTGTAAATTACTTTATAAAAATAACAACCATGAATCTATTCAAATTTTTAGTAAATTTTAAAATTAATTATTATTCTTCTTTATCAATTATTATTTTTGTATTCTCACTATGTTTACGGAGCATTACAAGTGGCTATTGTTTACTTCAAAAAAATAACAACTATGTGCCTATCCAAGTTTTAAATCATTTTTTAAATTAAATATTATTCTTCTTAATCAATTATTATTCTTGCATTCACACAATGTTTACGGAGCCTTACAAGTGGCTATTGTAAATTACTTTATAAAAATAATAACCATGTGTCTATCTATATGTTTAGTTATTTTTTAAATTAATTATTATTCTTAATCAATTATTATTCTTGCATTCACACAATGTTTACGGAGCATTACAAGTGGCTTTATAAATTTCTTGAAGAAATGATAACTATGTGTCTATCCAAATTTTTAGTAATTTTTTAAAATAATTATTATTATTCTTCATCAATTATTATTCTTTCATTCACACTATGTTTACGGAGCCTTACAAGTGGCTATTGTAAATTACTTTATAAAAATGACACCCATGTGCCTATTCAAATTTTTAGTAATTTTTTAAATTAATTATTTTTCTTCATAATCAATTATTATTTTTGTATTCACACTATGTTTACGGAGCATTACAGTGGGCTTTTATAAATTACTTTATGAAAATAACAACTTTACGAATCAAATACTAATTCACGGAATACACCAGATGAAAGATCAATCTAGGTGGCTATTTGCCTCAAAAGTCCTACTTTTACGTTTACGACGCGTAATTCTCATTATTCGGCAGCATATCGACAGTCACGATAGGCGGCAGCTCCGTCGCCTGTCCATTGTTTCTCGCGGCTCCGCGACATGCTGCCGAATAATAAGAATTACGCGTGATAAACGTAAAAGTAGAACTTTTGAGGCAAATGCACGCCTAGATTGATCTTTCATCTAGTGATTTTGACTACTAAGAAACCCCGTCTTTGCATTATTGAGTAATCAGGAGTGGAATCCCGGATCTTTGCAATCCTCGCGTACGTATACGTGGTCTAGCGGCGCATGAGTGTACTGTGTTGACTGTGTGCAGTCACGCGCGAGTGTCCTCTGACTAGGAGCCGCAGTCCTTAAGGGAATAAACTTGATGAGTTGTGTGTTATACCACACACCGCTAGACGCATGTACGTACACGAGTATTGCAAGGGTCCGTGATATGGAAAATAGCGTCTCGCTAATGCATATTGGGGACCTCTCCATAGTCGCAATCGCTAGATAAAAGATGAATCTAACGCGCTCGCTATCCCAGAAAGCCTAATTTTGCGTTTCTCAGGCGATATTCGCATTACTCGACAGAATTTAGCGGAGCCGCGAGAAGAAATGCTGGCGCGACAGTGCTGCATTTTTATTTGTTCCAGCAGTTCTTCTCGCGGCTCCGTTAAATTCTGTCGAATAATGCGAATATCGCCTGAGAAACGCAAACTTAGGCTTTCTGGGATAGTGAGCGCGCTCCATGCATCTTTTATCTAGCGATTGCGACTATGGAGATGTCCCCATTTGCATTAGCGAGACGCTATTTTCCATATCCCGGACCCTTGCAATTCTCGTGTACGTACATGCGTCTAGCGGTGTGTGGTGTACCACACAACTCATCGAGTCTACTCCCTTAAGGTTAAATTCGAGGGACTCTAAAAGAACGAGGAACCCCCTAATTTTTGGGGTAACTCTTTGAAGGACAACGGTGACGGTGGTAATTTTCTTGCGGGTTGAATCAAAGAACAACCGCGAGGAATAAGAATGAAAGTTCTGAGGATGCTGAACTGCAGTCAACCTAATTGCCATGTAAATTTATTAAGCCTGCAGCGCAGTCTTGGCATCGCAGCTAACTTAATAACGTCTGAAAATTAGGTTTACCTACGGCCTTGTCCGCCTTGTCCACCGTGCTGCCCGCTTCCTTGCCCACCAAAGGTAGTTGTGACCTGTCATCCGCCCTCACCCCCATGTCCCCCGCCTCCGCCGTGCGTCACTTACGTTTGTACCAAGAAACTGGTTCCCTGTATGCCTTGCCCACCACCCACGCCTCCACCATGCTCACCGTGTCGGCCAGCTTGCAGTCAGTACTCTACAGCGACTTTCCATGTCGATCGCAATCGCTAGAACCTACCCTTAGCCTTACTTATCCTCGTCCTTTTTACAGTGTCCTGTCCCCCGTGCTAGGCGACTGCACATGGAGAGTACACGTTGTTCAGTAGCTGAAGGGCGACATGCGCGGGCTCCAACGAGAGCGACGGATGTATGCATCGTATATCTTCGTAACAATTAAGGTAATACAACGACGTAACCAGAATCGCCACATTAAGGGATTAGGACACAGTAACATGTGGGCAAAATATAAGATTTCTTAAAAAACAGTACAGAAAATAGTGAATGATCGATTTACCTTTTATATAAGATTTTGGATTTCAGTTTACTATACAGGGTGTCTTAAAATTCCTTCAACATCCGGATATGGGAGATTCGCGAGATCATTTCAAGCAACATTTTTCTTTGCAAAAATTGCGTCCGTGGTTTTGTTAAGGAGTTATTAACGAAAAACACGGACCAATTAGAGTCCATTAGAGTGTTAGTACAGTCGGCCCAGCTCGCCAACTGTCAATTGGCCGACTGTGCTAACACGCGTCTAGATCGCGCCCTGATTGGTCCGTGTTTTTCGTGAATAACTCCTTAACAAAGCCACGGACGCTATTGTTGCGAATCCTGCACATCCTGCATACTTTCTTCCCTTCTTTTTCCCAGAATTTGTTTGCCCTTTCTTCGTTTCTTTCACCTCAGTCGTGCTACTATCGTCACGCTATCCCCTTTTCTTCCTCTTTTTTCTGTCAAGTATCTCGGTCTCCCCACCGTTCTTATTTCTTTGAACCTGGGAACGCTTCTTGATTTGATTTCCATACCTTCTCTATCCTTTCCTGCTCTTGAACCTCCCTATCCCTACATATCACTCTCTCCTCTATTGTTTCTTCTCCTTCTTCTCTCAATCTTGCCACCTCTTCCGTCCCCACCCCGGTTGTTTACATTTAAACTAGAATCTGTAACCTACGCTTAACTCCGTCGGTGTAAGCAACTTTGAAGCTCCACCGAAGTACATACACGGAGAGAAATGTATCAAATTTCATCACAGTTTTCACAAATAGCAATATTTATGGGTGTGCCATCTTTTTGTCGCGGAATGTGTACATACAGATCAAAGTGGCACATTGATCTCCAACGCAATACAGGGTGGGGCGCTAAGTATGACCACTTTAAATATTGCCGTTATTTGTAATAATATGAAAAAATGTTGTATACAAAACTGACACGGTATAGAGGGGGACATATTGTGACACAAACATTTTCGACGTGAATGGATGCATAGAGGAGATTTCAAGGTCACCATGAGTTTTTTAAATAGAAAGATATACTTTCTGTGTCATGAATCGATAGATTATCGAATTCTGAGTAAAAATGTATTGACCTCTATATGTCCTAAATCTAGCAGTTAACGAGATATCATCGAAATAATTTTCATTCTTCATTGGATAATATCTCGTTAACTATTTGGTTTAGGGCATGTGAAGGACAATACATTTTTACTCAGAATTCTATAATCTACCGATTCATGATAGAAAAAATAAATAGAAATAAATAGAAAAAACAATATTCAAACCTTATTCTTCAGATCTTTAACTTTTTTATGTGGGCCTATATTGAAAATTTAAAAAATACGTTTCGCAGATCTGTGCGAATTAAACAAATTCTGAAAATTTCGTCAAAATCGGTCGGCGTTGCAGTGAGTTACGAACGTTTAAAGATGGTAAAAATTGCAGATCTTCACGATTTGCGGACTCTAACTGCAATAAATTTAAGGATTCTTACATCTTTCGTATCGAGCATACAAATAGAAAAACCAATAATGAAGCCCTTATTCTTCATTTTCATAAAAATTATTATGAGAAACGCAAAATTCGCCGGTTCTTCGGCGAAATACCCTACTGTGCGTCGGCAAGACGGAGAAATCCGCCGCATCGGACCGCACATCCGGATCTGAATTTAGGACATATGGAGGTCAATACATTTTTACTCAGAATTCGATAATCTATCGATTCATGACACAGAAAGTATATCTTTCCATTTAAAAAACTCATGGTGACCTTGAAATCTCCTCTATGCATCCACTCACGCCGAAAATGTTTGTGTCACAATATGTCCCCCTCTATACCGTGTAAGTTTTGTATACAACATTTTTTCATATTATTACAAATAACGGCAACATTTAAAGTGGTCATAGTTAGCGCCCCACCCTGTATACAGGGTGCGGCACCTAAAACAGGTTACCTGAATAAATCGCTTGCTTTGGAGATAGAAAAAAAAGGATCAGACCAAACTTACTTGATATCAAGGGGTTCGTAATCCGATGTCATTAATTTTTTTATAGGTGGAGACGTCAAGGAGATACGAAGGTCAACTCTGTTTTTTTAAACGGAACGGTATGATTTTTTATTTACATTCTGATAGTGTATTTCAAGACGAATACAATGACCTGTTACGAAGGTCATTCAATGTCACGCAAGGTCAACTGCAATAGAAAATAAAATGTCTCGAAGCACTCTTCGAACGCTACGACGATTTACATGTAACATGTTATGTACGTATTCGCTGCTACTTCGAGTGTTCAAAATGTCGACCTTGAACACCGAGACATAATCTAAAACGTTGCTATACCGATGATACTGCCTGACAAATTTCAGTTGTATCTATTACGGAGCAAGCTCTTTTTATACGTTCTTGCATATCAACTGTGGTCGTTGGTTTTTCGCGGTACACTTGCTCCTTCAATTTTCCCCACAAATAAAAATCTAGCGGTGTCAGGTCTGGGCAACGTGCTGGCCATTTATTACTTCCTGATCGACCAATCCAACGACTTTCAAATGTCCTGTTCAGTAATTCTGTAACATTTCGAGCTGGACGAGCAGGACATCCGTCTTGTTGGAACCACATGGACTGTCGCATGTCCAGTGAAATGTCCTCTAACAATTCTGGCAAAACGTCTTTTAAGATTCTCTGGTATTTATGACTATTTAGCGTGCCGTCAATGAAATATGGACCAATTATTTTATTACGAAGAAGGCCGCACCAGACGTTGACGGACCAAGGTCTCTGCTTGTCCACTTCTCGTAGCCATCGTGAATTATCTACCGACCAGTAACGCATGTTGCGACAGTTAACTTGTCCGTGGTTTGTAAATGCGGCCTCATCCGTAAACAAAATTTTATTCAAGAACATTTGATCGTCTTGCACAGTTTCCGTAGGCCCCATTCGCAAAACTGTAAACGTTTTTGAAAATCATTTTCACTTAATTGTTGATGCAGCGAAATGTGGAATGGGTGAAATTCGTTAACTTTAAGTATTCGCAAAATACTTCGTTGACCGATGCCACTCTCGCGTTCAAGTTGCCTCGTACCAACATGTGGATTTTGTATTACACTTGCTACAATGTTTATCGTGTTTCCATCGTCGGTTGCTTTTTTGGCTCGAGTGCGTTTTTTCTTATCCACATTTCCAGTTTCTCGAAACTTTTTTATAATGTTTCCAAAGACAGAAAGCGAAGGACTATTACGATCGGTAAATCTTTCGCCATACACGCGTACCGTTTTCCTCATAATTCTATGACATTCGCCATAAATGATAACCATTTCCACTTTCTCTGCTGTCGTGTAACGCATTCTTGAAAATTGAACACTCGGATTGAATATTTCGAAGCCGTACTCTGGTCGGTAGTCAAACTACTAATAACATTTCTGGATACAGGTAAGCATACAATGCGATGGTATGTTTATTTATGTTCTGCGGCCCTTACCAATACTTAGAAGAGCAGTATGCCAACAACCGGAGAAGACACAAAAGTATTTGAAGAGTGCTTTGAGACATTTTATTTTCTATTGCGGTTGACCTTGCGTGACCTTGAATGCCCTTCGTAATAGGTCATTGTATTCGTCTTGAAATACGCTATCAGAATGTAAATAAAAAACCATACCGTTCCATTTAAAAAAACAGAGTTGACCTTCGTATCTCCTTGACGTCTCCACCTATAAAAAAATTAATGACATCCTTTTTTTTCTATCTTCACAAGCAAGCGATTTATTCAGGTGACCTGTTTTAGGTGCCGCACCCTGTACATTCAAACTTCAAAATGAAACACATCAAACCATTAACTAATAATAATCAATCCTTAACAGTACGCGATTCTAACCAACCAATATTCTCTGTTTACAGAGAACTCAACCTGATTTCGGACTCAATCGATTATGACCGAAGTACTTCGATGGAAATGAGATACCTAACTCGACCCACGATTCGACTAAATTCCCGATTACGTTATGCTTCCCCGAAATTGAAGAATAATCACCGTCGCGACGAAAAATATTCTAACTGGTGTTTATCCCAGACTCGACTCGAACCGAACGCGTCTTATTACCGAATTTTAGACTAGTACAACGCTGACTCTGAACGAGAGCTTAGTACTATTAACGATTATTTAAACGATATTGACGAGTACCAAATTTGGAGATTATACCCGGATGGTCTTACCGAAATTGACAAAACCCATGGTTCGCAACGTGACCCGAATGCGGCAAACCATTTGAACAACACCCCGATAGATGACTATGTTTTCAGAATGAGCGTGCACCTAGCGAATACTTGACGAGAAGATCCGTTTGTCGATGCCGACTGCAATTTATCTACAAAACCAGTTCGTTTGGAAAATCAATTCTTCCACGAACACCTCGATTCGACTTCACGATGCTCCGATGCATGTTTTGTCCCCCTCGGAATATGTTCGCTGCAACATTAAGGAGACACGAGGTGTTTCGCGGTCCGAAATGGAAACTGCAGAATCAGAACCATCACGGAAAGCACATGACCATTGTTTGCCAACGAACGTGTCTACGACGAGTCTCAGCGTTCCGATAAGTTGCGAGCAAAGAAAGCAGGTACCATTCCTTTTTTTTATTGTGATTTTTTTTATGAATCAAGTCACGTTGTCAAGATTTTGGTACGATTGCGGCAACGGGACGACCGAGTCGGTCGTATCGCGTTCGAGACCGAAAAATCCATTAATCGAGAGAAAAAGATCTGCATCGACGAACCACATCGATCGTCTAGAAGAGAAACTGCCTGCGATCAGGCATATTGTACGCATGTCTGAAAACGCATCGGTGCATGCTTCTTGTAAACGCTATACTAAATAAAAATGGTAAAATTTTCTGTTGCGTTTATTAATTTTAAGGTGGAAGGGTACTCGCATGACAAAAATAGAAAGGAACTAGAATCTAACTAGATTTTGGGTGTAAAGTATTTGAGCAAATTTTGGGCTGGGTGAAGACTTATTCTAAAGAGGAAGGTTAGATGCACCTCGCTCAACTCGTGATTTAACGAGATTATGTTTATATCTAATAATATGATCGTCCAAAGTAGGGAAAAAAATCGAGAAAACCGTAGATTCCAATGTATTTTTCTGTCTCTAAACGACTTTTCTGGTTAAATCGTGAGTTGAGCGCGGTGCACTTAACCTTCTTCTATCAAATAAACCTTTGCGCAGATTAAAATATGCTCGTATCGGATAAATAACCGAAGCCCGTCATTGCATTCTTATAGCAAAGATTTCCTCGCATTACGATCATGAAGATAGAGGTCCTCTCTAATGCAGAGGAAGTCTAGAGCCAATTTTAGTTCAGCTAGTTAGACGAGATGGCGTCCTCGACGGGACTGTCAACGTGGAATCGTAACAACAAAAATATAAAGGGCTTGAATCCACTCGGATCCATTAATAGCAATAAAGATAACACTTCTTTCAACAATCACTTCATCTTCTATTTCTTCTTTGAGTATTAGCAAATATAAAATATTTGTAAATCTTTTATTTTTTTAGTTAGAACTGTTTTACGTTTCTGCTTTCTATACGTCCAAATGTTTCTGATTCGATAATATAATCAACGTCGTACTAAAGAACAGAAGATAAAAAAAAGAGACCTACGACCAACATAAAAATGCCTTCGAGAAGGCCACGATTTACAAAACATTATCGAGGAATATTCTAGAATATATTTTTGATAATGCGGTATTGTTTCTTGGCGTAGACGCGCGCGTCTAGACGAAGTTCTGATGAAGCTTGACGAATGGAGTATAAAAGGCGCTGAGATCGCAAAATGCTGCGTCCAGACGCACAAAGCAGATACCACCTTTAGGGAGACAATTATCGAGAAAATACTGTATTCCTAGCCAATAATTGCACCTGACCGGACCAGTATTTGGACAATTATGAAGAAAACACTGTATCTGAAAAACTAATGAAGACCCGCCATTGTAATTTTATATTAAGGATTATTTTCTCCCTCCTCCTCAATCTTTAAAATCTCAGCTGATAATTTTGTGTGGGTCATAACTAAACTGCGGATCTTTATGAAAAATAAAAATTGTCTGCACCGATTACAATAAATAGAAACTAAAACGTTATTTCCTCAATTAATGATTTTAATACAGGAGAAATCATATATTGACATCTGCAATTTTTAAAATTATTCAACAATTTTCAATTTCATCTACTCAATTTTGCTATAAATGCATAAAGATCCGCAGTCTACTTATCACTAGATTGTAGATCTTTATGCAAAATAAAAATTCTCTGCACCGATTGCAAGAAATAGATACTAAAAAGAACGTTATTTCCTACCTTATTGATTTTAATACAGGAAAAATCATATATTGACATCTGTAGTTTTAAACATTTTCCAACAATTTTCAATTTCATCCACTCAATTTTGCTATAAATGCATATAGATAGGCAGTCTACTTATCACTAAACTGTAGATCTTTATGAAAAATAAAAATTGTCTGCATCGACTGCAATAAATAGATACTAAATTGAACGGTATTTCCTCTCTTAATGAATTTAATACAGGAAAAATCATATAATGACACCTTCAATTTTTTAAATTTTCCCACAATTCTTAATTTCATCTACTCAATTTTGCTATAAGTGCATAAAGATACGGAGTATACTTATCACTAAACTGTAGATCTTTATGCAAAATACAAATTCTCTGCATCGATTGCAAGAAATAGAAACTAAAACGTTATTTCCTCCCTTAATGACTTTAATAGAGGAGAGATCATATATTGACATCTGCAATTTTTAAAATTATTCAACAATTTTCAATGTCATCTACTCAATTTTGCTATAAATGCATAAAGATCCGTAGTCTACTTATCACTAGATTGTAGATCTTTATGAAAAATAAAGATTGTCTGCATCGATTGCAATAAATAGAAACTAACACGTTATTTCGTACCTTAATAATTTTTAATAGAGGAGAAATCATATATTGATATCTGCAATTTTAAAAATACTTCAACAATTTTCGATTTCATCTACTCAATTTTGCTATAAATGCATAAAGATCCGCAGTCTACTTATCACTAGATTGTAGATCTTTATGAAAAATAAAAATTGTCTTCATCGACTGCAATAAATAGAAACTAAAACGTTATTTCCTCCCTTAATGATTTTAATATAGGAGAAATCATATATTGATATCTGCAATTTTAAAAATTATTCAACAATTCTCAATTTGATTTACTCAATTTTGCTATAAATGCATAAAGATCCGCAGTCTACTTATCACTAGATCGTAGATCTTTATGCAAAATACAAATTCTCTGCATCGATTGCAAGAAATAGAAACTAAAACGTTATTTCCTCCCTTAATGATTTTAATAGAGGAGAAATCATATATTGACATCTGCAATTTTTAAAATTATTCAACATATTTTCAATTTCTTCTGCTCAATTTTGCTAGAAATGCCTAATGATCCGCAGTCTACTTATCACTAAACTGTAGATCGTTATGCAAAATACAAATTCTCTGCATCGATTGCAAGAAATAGAAACTAAAACGTTATTTCCTCCCTTAATGAGTTTAATAGAGGAGAGATCATATATTGACATCTGTAATTTTTAAAATTATTCAACAATTTTCAATTTCATCTACTCAATTTTTCTAGAAATGCATAATGATCCGCAGTCTACTTATCACTAGACTGTAGATGTTCATGCAAAATACAAATTCTCTGCACCGATTGCAAGAACTAGATACTAAATTGAACGGTATTTCCTCTCTTACTGAATTTAATACAGGAGAAATCATATAATGACATCATCAATTTTTTAAATTTTCCAACAATTCTTAATTTCATCTACTCAATTTTGCTACAAGTGCATAAAGATACGGAGTATACTTATCACTAAACTGTAGATCTTTATGCAAAATAAAAATTGTCTTCATCGACTGCACTAAATAGAAACTAAAACGTTATTTCCTCCCTTAATGAGTTTAATATAGGAGAAATCATATATTGACATCTGCAATATATAAAATTTTCTAACAATTTTGAACTGCATCTACTCAATTTTGCTATAAATGCATAAAGATCCGTAGTCTACTTATCACTAGATTGTAGATCTTTATGCAAAATAAGAAGTGTCTTCACCGATTGCAATAAATAGAAACTAAAAACGCTATTTCCTCCCTTAATGATTTTAATAGAGGAGAAATCATATATTGACATCTGCAATTTTTAAAATTATTCAACAATTTTCAATTTCATCTACTCAATTTTGCTTTAAATGCATAAAGATCCGTACTCTATTTATGATTATTCAGAGCGTAAGGATTCAATCGTGATGAATTATTCAATCAATTTATTTCGTTGGACACGTGTTAGAATAAAAATGTTATTTTGTTGTTTCTATGAAGCAATGTAAAATAATTACTTTTAGGGCTCCATGAACCTATCATTAACCACCATGTTTCCAACCACCTATAACGAAGTCCTGTGCCTTAGGGCTGCCTTAAAGGGCTTACTAAAACAGAATCGTTATCATTAGACTGCGTTTTTATATGCCAAATAAAAGTTACCTGCAATTATTACAAGATGGAGGAACTACATCTGCACTCATTTATATTCTCATGTTAATAATTCGAAAGTCATGACCAGACAGCAGATCAGCAGTCTAGTCATAACGCAATAAATATATCCCAATTAGACTGACTCAAAATTTTAATCGGCGAAAACGGTGTGCTTGAGAAGGCGCACTGCAATCTCCGTGCCCCGTTGAATCATGCTCTGCATTCGGCAGAAGCGAGACACCGGGCACAAGAACGCAATCCTGCATGCCAGCTGTTTTGATACACGGGAACGAAGTTAGGCGGAACCCGAATCGAGACGGAGACGCTCGCAGACGTGGCCATGGCAACACGGCGCGCCGTGTCTCGTCAATTTTTCGTCCCCGTCTGCGAAACACCCCCTGCACTCCGGCTAATCAGAGTTTCGACGTTTGGATCCTGTGCTAAATCGAACCTGGGGGATCACCGCCGATCATTTTGGACGATGCGCCTCTGATCGCGGACTATATTCGAAGCAAAATTCCAGACGAGTATGAACAAGAGGCAAGCGAGTGCATAGCCTACAAAATTTCATTGTCCCTGTTAACGAATCGCTGATATTGCGGATCTTTATGCGTTTGCGGGATACTAATCGGACCAATATCAATCATACTATTGGGTTGGCAAGAAAGTAATTTCGGTATTTGAAAGTGAAATAAAACCGTATTTCTTTATTCAAGCGATGAACTTTAATGAATAAAATATTTTCTTATTTATTCGTCTTGGCAAAAGATCATCGAACCAAAGGGAAAATATCTTATTCGTTAAAGTTCATTGTTTGAATAAAGAAATTGGGCTCTGTTTCAACTTAAATACCGAAATTACTTTCTTGCCGACCCAATACATCGAAAATTGGTGTATTTGTCCGATCAGTTTCTCCGAATCGATCGAATTATCGTATGAGAGAATCGCCAGAGTTAATTATTTTGACAAACTTTTATTTATTCGTCTACGTGAATGTTAACCTCTTCAAAATACAGTGTAAAGTCTCAATTTAAACTGATTCTCGGCTCTGTGCTGTGACATAGATCGAGACCGCATACATTAAAAGTCCCTTTACTGTTCGGGGTCGCCGGCACGATAACTGTCCAGTGCCTACCCACTCCACTGCCGGCAAACGCGATTGATCTCGGCTCGCGTATATCTGTGTGAACACCACTACATTGACACCACATGAATCACATGTTCAAACTTCTTAATTTTCATTATTCTTATATGAGACTTTTACTGGCTTATTTCTCATTAAAATGACACCAAACACGATATAATTTCAATTATATTTACTGGTTTAATCGACAGTGAAAATTTCGGTCGCAACGAAGAACAGCGTCTTTAGATTTCATTATTTTTTTATGGGACTTATGCCAACTTATTTCTGGTATTTTTCTTTTTAAAATGACACCAAACACGATATAATTTCAATTATATTTAGTGGTTTAATCGACAGTGAAAATTTCGGTCGCAACGAAGAACAGCGTCTTTAGATTTCATTATTTTTTATGGGACTTTTGCAACTTATTTCTGGTATTTTTCTTTTTAAAATGACACCAAACACGATATAATTTCAATTATATTTAGTGGTTTAATCGACGGTGAAAATTTCGGTCGCAACGAAGAACAGCGTCTTTAGATTTCACTATTTTTTTATGGAACTATTGCCAACTTATTTCTGGTATTTTTCTTTTTAAAATGACACCAAACACGACATAATTTCAAATGCATTTAGTGGTTTAATCGACGGTGAAAATTTCGATCGCAACGAAGAACATCGTCTTTAGATTTCATTATTTTTTTATGGGACTTTTGCCAACTTATTTCTGGTATTTTTCTTTTTAAAATGACACCAAACACGATATAATTTCAATTATATTTAGTGGTTTAATCGACGGTGAAAATTTCGGTCGCAACGAAGAACTGCGTATTGGACATTCTTTGAACTGTGTCGGCGACGGTGACTGTCCGCGTCTCTTCCTTACCCATACATTGTTCTTCGTTGCGTTCGAAACTTCCACCGTCAATTAAACCACTAAGTAAAGTTGAAATTATATCGTGTTTGGTGTCATTTTAATCAGGACAATGCCAGAAACAAGCCACTAACAGTCCCATAAAAAAATAATGAAAACTGGAGATGTTTTGTGATTGGATTAGTAGTGGTTCACACCGACACGCTTCGGCCACGCGATCCGTATTTTATTCTGTCCTTCTCTATGTTCGGGCTCTCGTTTGAAGTCTCGGCGCGGTCGGCGCGGTAGACGCAGTCATTAAAAAATAGTGTCTCTACACCATCGCCGTCCGTGCAGAACACGGCTGTTGGACACCGATCGAAGAATTACTGTATAATTGAATTATATAATGCTGGAGCAGGTTTCGAAGTGAAAGAGGGAGAGCCTAGCTGTACGTAATGCTAGCTTCTATTCTTCTTGTATCGTAGTTGTTTCAAAGTGTCTAACTATTAGAAACTTTACTACCGAAATACTATTACAGTATAGTCGCGATATTTTTCCAACGACCGTGTTCTGCACGGAGACATATCGTGTAGAGACATTATTTCTTTATGACTGCGTCTACCGCGCCGACCGCGCTGAGAGTACAATCGAAGCCGAACGTAGAAAAGGACAGCATGTAAATACGGATTGCGCGGCCGAAGCGTATCGGTGTGAACCACTACTAATCCAATCACAAAACAACTTCAGTTTTCATTATTTTTTTATGGGACTTTCAGTGGCTTGTTTCTGGTATTTTTTCTGATTACGATGACACCAAAACGATATAATTTCAACTGTATTTAGTGGTTTAATCGACGATGAAAGTTTCGAACGCAACGAAGAACAGCCTATGAGAAAATCTTTGAACTGTGCCGGCGACGGCGACACGCTTCGGCCGCGCGATCCGTATTTCATTCTGTCCTTCTCTATGTTTGGCTCTCGATTGAAGTCTCGGCGCGGTCGGCGTAGTCATAAAAAAATAGTGTCCCGGTACGATCACTGTCCGTGCAGAACACGGCTGCTGGACAGTAAAGGGACATTTACTGTACTATTTCTTTGTGGCCACGTCGATCGCGCCGAACGTAGAAAAGGACAGCATGTAAACACAGCGGCCGGTGAGACAATACTGGTGCAATAATGAAACTTCTTTACTTTTTACTTATTTTTCGTGAAATTTTAGCAATACAGTATTTTATCGATAATTGTCGCCAACACGGGTCTGCCCAGGGACAATTATACGCCAGGGATATTATTCTTTATATGAGCCAAGAACAGCCGTGGTCAGCGCCCGAGAAGTTAGCAGAAGGGAGAAATACGAAAAGTGGGCCCCCTTCCGCAAACGGGCAGAAAGATGGAGAGAGAAGAAGGCTCTGGTCTTTAGACGTATGGTTTTTTAGTGGTTTATTGGGGACACCGATCACTTGTGTCCCCCGAGTCCCCCGCTACCCCTTCTGGGTGTACGTAAATGTATTTTTTCGATACGTCTTTAAACTAAAAAAAAAGAGAATATTCTTCGACTTTTGCCGAACGTAGAAAAGGACAGCGGAGCTCGAGAGGCCTCGGAGGCTGAAAAGTGTAAACACAACTAATCCGAATTTGAAACTTCTTTATTTTTCATTATTTTTTATGAGACTTTGACTACCATATTCGTGGCATTTTTCTAATAAAAATGATGCCAAATATGATATAATTCCGATGATATTTACTCGTGTAATGAACGAAGAAAGTTTTCGACGCAAAGAAGGACATCGTAAGGGAAAGAAAGAGTCGCAGCGCGCCGGTACAGTTCAAAGAACTTCCGTTACGCTGTTCCTCCTTGCGTCGAAAACTTCAGTCAGCCATTACACATGTAAATATCATCGGAATTACATCATATTTGGTATGATTTTTATTAGAAAAATGCTACAAATATGTTGGTCAAAGTCCCATTAAAAAATAATGAAAAATAAAGAAGTTTGGAATTCGGATTAGTGTGGTCTCACCGATATACCCGATCCCTATGATGCCATACTTCTCGGCGACTGCGGCTTCTCGAGCTTCTTGGTCCCTGAAGGGGGTACACCACGCGGTAGTGGGGATAGCTTCGGGACATTTAACGGCCAGACATTTGGGACATTTATGGATAAAATACTGTAATATTCTTTGACTTCTGCCTTCTTCTAAAATACTGTACTATTCTTTCACTTCTCGTGTTTCTACGTAAATTTTTCTGCAAAATTGAAATATTTGTTTCTGTGCTACTTGCACATTTCATGGCGCGAAGTTTGAAAATGTTTATTTCTGGACTCTCCGTCCACCAAGATAAGACACAGAGAAACTTGTAGGTCCCACGTGGTATCCCTAATTCGCGCTACACGTCCTCCGCGATTGGCCTACTCGCTTGACAAAGACAGCAATCGAGCGTCTTGAGTGCGACTGCAATAGAGCGATGTGGTGACGCCGAGCTCCTATGACGACCGTTCCCATCAGAACCTAAGCACAAGAGTGGGACCTGCAGCTTAGCGTCAGGAGTGGGGTCCCGCAGATCCCCCTGCACCCCACTATCAAAATCTGTGCCAACTCTTGTTGGACAGACAGTACTCTCGGACTCTCGTTGCCTCGCAAGTTGTCTCGTGGAAGGAATTCGAAAAGAATACGGCAGCAAGCCGTCCGATTGAGTAATTCCACTCGCGTTTTCGGTTCTAGCCGAATTATTGGCTAAAGTGTCTGACGCCAAAGCTTAACCATTGTCTACGAGCGAGGATTCCCTTTGCTCCTGTGCCGTCCCGCGAGAGTTCTTGTGAGGCTCGCAGAGCACTTATGGTCAGTGATGGTATTAGGTGCAACTTCTCTCGAGCATGCGCGGCGATTTCAGCCTCGGTACCGCATAAAATGGGGTATCTTGAGCACCCCGCAGAATTTAAAAGAATTGGTATGATTTGATTCTGAAAAATGAACGTGTAACAAGTGTATTTGTGTATATTTTGTAACTCGTAGGACACGTCCTGGAGTCTTTTTGTCCGGAACAGATTGTTTCGGTACATTCCCGCCAATATAACTGCCTCGGGGCTCTGCTGCCTCATCATCCTAAGATAGATACGTCACTGTTCTGGCCGCGCATGCGCGAGAAAAGTTGCACCTGAAAGCATCGCTGCTTATGGTTTGGAACTCGAATGTTGCCAGGCTCTGGGACTTTAATATCTCCGTTACGTTACAGAAAAGTCTCGGTAGACAGAAATGCAACACAAAAGACACCCACAAAACGTCCAAGTGCAAGCAGCCTAATGATGAGGGAGAACAAAATGCAGCAGCGTACAAGGCCCGAAAAATCACCATCCACGCAGAACGTACCGCAAGCGGAGCACAAAGAACCACCGCAAAATGTTGCCGAAGGCTACATTCCAAAGACAAGGTTCACTGCTCAGGACAAGTGCAAAGAGTTCGCAACATCCTCGCCTAGACTGAAATACTTCCCAGCTGAGAAAATTAAGAAGGTGGACAATTCTCCAGCGTACACAGCTGATCCAATTGGCGCCATAATCATGCAGCAAAATCCTCAAGAGTCGGGCACGTTTTACGTTCCGGGATCTACCGATCAAAATAACGGACAGGGCGATGCAACGACGCACTCGCAGCCGACGTCGCAGCAACGACAGCAAAAGGTTCTTCTATGTTTATATGAGGGTGGATCAATAAGTACCCGTGTTAGGAATGGAAACGCAAAATTTGCATAAATTTCCTTTATTTTCCAACACAATCTCCTTTTAGGAAAATGCACTTTTTCCAACGTCCCTGCCAGTTTCTAAAATTCTCTAAAAAATACGATTTGCCAAACTATTCAAAATATAATTCTGTCTCGGCGATGACCTCCTCGTTTGGTGGTGGGATATTATGCAAGATTTCACGCGCATGAGCGGCAATTTTTTTACCTCGGTAAAGTAAAATTCTCGATAAAATAGGGTACAGTAATGTCCCGATTACTGTCTCGTGTTTATACTACGTTCTAAGACGAGTGCCTACCCACTCCACTGGCGGCCAACGCCGCGCCGCGCCGAAGGCGGCGATGATTGATCTCGGCTCGGGTATATCGGTGTAAACACCACACATTGACTCGAATGAATCGAAATTTTCTACTTCCTTAATTTTCATTAGTTTTTTAATGAAATTTCACTATCGTATTTCTGGCATTTTTCTGATTAATATAAGACCAAGCACGATATAATTCCAATTGTATTTATTGGTTTAATCGACGATGAAAGTTTCCGTCGCAAGGAACGACAGCGTATTGGAAACAAAGAGACTTCGGAGACTTCGGCTTCTCCTTTGAATTTCATTCTATCCTTCTCTATGTTCGGCTTC
>CM052197.1:643469-656363 GCA_028455805.1 Lasioglossum figueresi
ATAGTTGTTTTTCGGATAATACTGCAGTTTCTTAAATACTTAATTCGTACATTTTTTAGAATGTTAGTTTTGAGTGCCTTCGAAATACAACTGTCCCGTGTCAGATAGTCAGCCTATTCTGAATTGAATACCTGTATTGAACGAAACTGCAATGGGTATCGTGGCTAAAAAAAATTATACGTATAAATCTATACCGAAACGTTTATTCCAAGTTATACAAACAAATCGCGGAGTTACAAAATATTAGAACATTATTCTTTTATACATATATATTTGATTTTATAGTTATTTTGAGAAATGTTCTATCTTTTTGACGCACCGATTTTTCTTTTAATCTTACATATTTTTCAATAGAATTGTTTTTATTCTCGTAACAAATGCATACAAAGATATTGAAATAATATTTTATTCTTATTACCCAGTATCCAGGTCAAACAATGCAATGTACTACTTGAAAAGCGGAAAAACCATTTATCTGTATAATGTACTGTCTTTTTGTCGCGGGGTGTACAACTCGCGAAATTACAAAATTCCTGTTATTTTTTTTAACACACCTCATAAGCTCTCGACACCCTGTGACGCGTGGCCGCGCGAAAGCATAAGCTTTCGGCGAGGAAGCTCGCGTCACCTGAATAAATCATATTGCCGGCCGGCTTAACTGTATCACCATTGCGGCGATAAACACGAGTTTTATCGAACTTTCGAACACGAAGGATCGTATAGCGCGCGCCATTCTCGCATCGCCGATGTTTAACGATCGCAATGCATTCTGAACACGCGCCAGCACGCTCAGCTATGCTCGATGCATATCTAATGACCTTTACCCGTACCGAAAAAGAAAGGGGGAATTATTAAAAAGCATGCACGACTCGAAACAGATCGATTTATCGTGCAATGACCCTCCAAGGTAGAAAGTCAAACAGCACCGCTTTGTGCCTCGGTAAAAAGCACATGCTGCATTCCGTGGCCCATTTTACTTGTTCTTAGAAGCTCGTTATCGTGCAGCGAGAAACCCGCACACAACCGAGAGCTTTCCGAGAAATCACTTTTACGGCTCTTTTCGCAACAAGGACGAACGCCGAAAACGACGGTGTTTTATCGACTTCCTCGTCGGAACCGTTGATCATCAGGGCCGGTTTAAGGACTGCGTCTCCTAGACAGACGACACTCGCGCGTGACTGCACACAATCACCACAATACACTCACACACCGCTAGACCACGTATACGTACGCGAGGATTGCAAGGGTCCGGGATTCCACTTCTGATTTCTCAATAATGCAAAGACGGGGTTTCTTATTAGTCAAAATCGGTAGATAAAAGATCAATCTAGGGGGCTATTTGCCTCAAAAGTCTTACTTTTACGTTTACGACGCGTAATTCTCATTATTCGGTAGCATATCGACAGCCACGATAGGCGGCAGCACCGTCGCCTCTCTATTGCTACTCGCGGCTCCGCGACATGCTGCAGAATAATGAGAATTACGCGTCGTAAACGTAAAAGTAAGACTTTTGAGGCAAATAGCCCCCTAGATTGATCTTTTATCTACCGATTTTGACTAATAAGAAACCCCGTCTTTGCATTATTAAGATATCAGGAGTGGAATCCCCGGACCCTTGCAATCTTTGCGTACGTATACGTGGTCTAGCGGTGTGTGAGTGTACTGTGGTGACTGTGTGCAGTCACACGCGAGTGTCGTCTGTCTAGGAGACGCAGTCCTTAAGTCCCGTAGCAGAAGTAGAAAATCCTACGGGCCGCCCGCATTTCTGGGGCTTTTAGCTTGTAAAATTGTGTAACAGCCCTAGCTATCGTTAAAGCATATTCTAGCTAAAAAGAAAAGGTCATTCATTGTGTTTTATTTTATTAGCATGCAAAACCTAGGGACCCCCGGTAGCATTTGCTACGGGCCCCGCGTTGACTTAATTGGACTCTGCTGATCATTCCGTCGCGTCGTGTTTTCACTACACCGTATTCGAAATGTGCATGGTTCAAATCTTCGCTGCATCGAGAGTGTCAGTTTCCGAACCTAATGTCGAATTCTACGACTTCTGTAGATTAACGTGCTTGTTAGCGTCTTGTTAAGGACTACGTTTCCTAGACAGACGACACTCGCACACCGCTAGACCACGTATACGTACGCGAGGATTGCAAGGGTCCGGGATTTCACTCCTGATTTCTCAATAATGCAAAGACGGGATTTCTTAGTAGTCAAAATCGCTAGATGAAAGATCAATCTAGGGGGCTATTTGCCTCAAAAGTCCTACTTTTACGTCTACGGCGCGTAATTCTCATTATTTGGCAGCATATCAACAGTCGCGATAGGCGGCAGCACCGCTGCCTGTTCATTGCTTCTCGCGGCTCCACGACATGCTAGCGAATAATATAAATTACGTCTCATTAACGTAAAACTAGGTCTTTAGAGGGCAATCGCAGCCTAGATTTATCTTTTATCTAGCTCTTTTGACTAGAAAAATCAAATCTTTGTGTTATCGAGAAAAGAGAAGGCGTTTATACAAGTTTACCTTGACACATTTCCTACCGCTGATTATTCGATAATTGTTGAAAGTCTATGGTTCATGGCTGAGAATTTTTTAAAAGAATCCTTGAATAGGAACAGTAATTTCAATCATAAACCAACAACTCACCCTCGATAACAAAATCCAATACTTTTCCTTAGGGATTATTGTGTAAAAGAAGATTTTAAAGCTTCCATTTGGTACAGCACAATTATTGAAAACCCTATTAATAGCCTACCGGTAGATAAAGGGTTAAAAACTGCGTCTCCTAGACAGACGGCACCCGGGTGTGACTGCACACAGTCACCACAGTACACTTACACGCCGCTAGACCATGTATACGTGTGCGAGGATTGCAAGGGTCCGAGAAATAGTTGACACTCGATTGAAAAAACACTTGAAAGTGTCAAAGAACAAGCATTCTTTTCAGAAGTGTTTGAGTACACTAACTTTATCTTTTTTCTTTGTGGAGAAATGCAGGACGCATACCTCGACACCCTGGGGGGACACCCAGGTTATGCGGGGCTCTCCTCGGGTGCCTCCCGAGGCCAACCCACTAAACTCCACACCCGCCTAAACTATGTGGGAGGATCCTGGATCTCGCGAGAACTCAACAGAACACCTCCCAGCTTTCCATGCATCCCGAGGGGAGGTGTTAACCTCCCCCACTACCTACTCTCTAACCGGACCCCAGGCGGATGGACCCTCCCGGTGTCCTCATCCCTGGAGCCTTCGAGTTGGGCTTCGCGAGCCCCAGGTTCGTTCCACCCACAGCTCCTGGTGCCCTCGTGCTACGCTCGGAGCGGTTGACCCGAAGAGGATCAAGAGGGTGCCGACACCGGTAAGGAAAGGTCACCGAAGGCACATCCGGGCGCCCCGATTGCCCCCCAGCCCCTTCGAGCTTGTCTCCAGGGCCGGCCGGCACCCAGTGACATTTAACTACGGGTGCCGGACCGCCCCTAGAGGAGTTAAACTGATGAGCTGACCCCGGCCCCCATCATCCTCCGCCCACCCCGGGACGGGGGCACACCGCGGCATCCCCCCGCGTCATTCTTCGCGAAGAAGGGGACATACGACAGCGCGGGGTGTGCCCCCGCACCCATCTACGACGCGCTGAATCTGGGTCGGCCTCCCGGGCCCGCTCGGCGGCCTCCTTCTGCGAGATCACATCTCCGCAGAAGGAGACCCCCGCCTTCCACGACTTCTCGCTCGCGGTCATGTGGTCGACCATGTAATTTATAGCATGTGATCGAGTTGTCCCGACCACGCCGTACCTCGAACAAACGGTTCATACCGGCTTCTGCTTACTTTTCCAAGTCTTGCCTGATGTTATCGGCATCACCTTCCCGTCTCGCCATGTGGAGGAGCTCAACGTCGCTCCACCACTGCCACCTCGAGTCCAACCCTTTCCAGGAACTCCTGCTTAGAAGAAAGCAGGAGGGGCTTGCGTCCTGGCCCGAGGGACCGAGATCCTAGGATCTCGGCCAGCCGGCCGTTCCTTGACGTCTCGGAACAGGTATTCTTTTGCCTCTAGTCCGAGACTTCTATCGTTCGTATAGCCTTCGACCGAAGTACGTCTCGCGCGAATTTCCGGAAGCTTCTGAAAAGTTGTTCGCTTACCAGGATGACTTCTTGCACTGGCCACTGTTGGCCTTTTGCAATTGCATCCTGGCGCAGAAGTTCCCGCGCTTGATCGTACCGATGACACACATATAAGATATGGCTCGGTGTTTCCACTTCGCCGCACTCGCAGCGTTCGTCCTCTACTAACTTGAAGGACTTGAGCTTCGCACGGAAGTCTCCGTGTCCACTCACGAACTGAGACACGTAATGATCAGGGATCACCCAGCGCGCGCGGAGGCGGTCTGAAACATCACCGAAATACTGGAAGGTAGTCCTTCCGTGCGGTACCACCTTCGTTGCCACATTGCCAGAGCGGTCCGTCTCACGTAGGCTAACGCCTCGGACGGACTCACGACTCCGCTTTCTAAGTTATCATGACTTATCCGACATGTCTCAACATGTGGTCGACTAGGGCCGCAAGCGAAAGGTCCCAAGATATAAAGCTGCCCGCTCCGCCGCCAGTAATTCGAAGGGAGGAACCACCGCGAGGAGGCCCGCCACCTCAGCCGAGATGGTGCGGCACTCAAGGCCACAATAACTGTATCTGCAAAACTTTATCTCTGACGGTTGGTCCCAACGTGTGTTCCCTTGGGTGTCAAAAGATATTCCTTGTCAATTATAAAAATTTTAACACTTTTTTGTTCTATATTCGACATTACATATTAAATACATTGCATATAATAAATGTAACTGCAATTATAATTTCTTAGTGTAGAATACTGCTGTTTACTGTAGAAAAAATGGGGATGACAGATTAAACAGGATCGTCAAAATATCGCGAGAAAGAAAGGACATTTTCCGGGTGTCGATCGCAGATTCTAAAATGTTCAACTTTAAATGTTCTGTACAAGTACAGTTTGCATTTAGTTTGATTAATTCTTCCATTTTTGAGGTCAGTGGATATTCGAAAGACAATACCAATTGATTAGACATGGAGATAAGAAAGTTCATTTCTTGGTAAAATGTCACTAAAATCTTCGATCCAGCCCACTGTGCGTCGTTAAGATCGCCCTGGGGACTCGATTGGGTGTAGGTTACAGGGTGTCGCATGTTCTGGTTTCGAAACGATTAGCCTTCGATTAACCCTCGACGCGGAACCCGATCTCGGGGGTGCGATTGGTATCGTCCATCGACACACTTATGCTCGCGGATCGAACGCGGAAGGACTGAGGAAGAAGGAAGAGGAACGGAGAGGAACGAAGGAGAACGAAGACAAGGAAGGGGTTTAAAGTTTAAACGAAGCCCTCTTAAGACGAGATCCTATTAACGATCGCGTAAACCCTATCTCGCGGCGGTTCTTCTTACAACGGGCCGGAGTAACCCTGTCGTGAAAACAACCGGCCGTCCCTTGTCCGAGTTAATGGACGCCGACGAGCTGCCAAAACGATTCTTCGTTGACGGCGTACAGTCACGACTAGGGATGGCGTGAACTGCTACTTTTCGATCACTCGTGATTCGATCACGGTGATTTTTCACAGTGATTCATGATTTGCGTGATCGCTTTTGATGTTTATCAAATTTATTAGATTCGTAAGACGTTTCTCAAACTATCATTTGCATTTCCTATAATTAGATAGCGGATCTTAATGCAAAATAAAAATGTTCTACTTGAATTGCATCAAACTGGTACGAAATAGAAATTCATTTTCTTTCTCAACACTTTACCTACCGGAAGGCTATTAATAGGATGTTTAATAATTGTGCTGCACCAAAAGAAAGCATAGATATTTTCTTTTACATCGCGATCTTAAATGAAACTATTAGATGACCTCATTGAGGGTGACTTGTTAGTTCACAATGAAAATTGCTGTTGCTATTGAAGGTTCCATTAAAAAGTCTTTAGCCATGTACCATAGATTTTTTTAAATTATTCAATAATCACCGGTCGGTAATGTGTTAATATGTTTATTGGGCTGAAAATTATGTAACAGTATTTTTAAATTCTTCTAATGTTTTACTGCTTTAAATTACTCCTACTCAGATTTGTCATAAATGCATGAAATCCGATGTCTACCTATGTATAATGTTAAGTAATATCGGTATTTTGTAAAACTATTGTTAAGTAAGTAATTGGTATTTCGTAAAACCTTATACATAGCATACACATACATAAACATAAAAGAAATTGTGTGCACTTTTATACTATTTAAGGAAGTAATATGATTTCGAAATCGAAGTATCAAAGCTGAGTGTGCGGGTGCATTTTTGTGGTGCAAGAACTATGAGTTGTCTAGCCACAATTCTGGTCCCTTTCTGCGGATTTTTTTCTCTGACAGTCAATCGGCGATTTGCACGCACCAGATCGTTGATTTTCTGAACGTGAGAGTCATTAGTAGAAGTCGAAGGCCTTCCTAGCCGAGGATCATCTTCAATTGACTGACGACTACTTTTAAATCGTGGAAACCATTCGAAAAATTGCATATGACCCAGAGCATCATCACCGTAAGCTTGTTTCAAAAGTTGAAACGTTTCTGTGAAAGTTTTGCACAGTATCACGCAAAATTTTACGTTCCATCGTTGTTCCAGAAAATCGAACACTTCAAAAATCGTCACTAACACTTAAACATGTTGCACTCACATAACAATAACACGAAAACTCAACGAGATATCATCAACAATCCAAGAACATGTGGTTACAGAGGAGGTTATGCGCAACACAATGCTGCCAACCGCATGTCACTCAATATCTCCATTGGCGCGAAATTCAAAATTTTCGGTGATTTTCTGAACAGACCTCGTAGTTTGATCATCTTGGCTAAAAATAAAATGACCTTCTCGAAACAGGACCGGATTTCTTGGATTTCTTTTACGTGCTGAGGAGAATCAGTTTACTAGACAAAGCAATTTTTTTATATGGGCCTGCACAGAAAATTTAAAACAGTAACTACTGCCGTAGTCACAAGCCGTATAATACAGGGTGTCCGTTTTATCTCAACACAGTGAAATATTCTTTAAGGGAACGATGCTATGGGTGCTTGATATGGAGGGGGACGTCATCTAGTATAAACATTTTTTTTCTACGTGTTATTGTGAGGAAGATATTAAAAACAGTTTAATTTGTTCAGGTGGGCTGCTACACGTTTGTCTACATAATATGATAGATCATTTTTAGACGAATTCAAGAAGGTGCTACGAAAGCAATTTTTGTCTGGTCTTTACCTTACCGGACTCAAAATTTCTGCCTTTCTCCCATAAATTATTATGTATTTGGTATGTGATCCAGTAAATTTGTGTCCGACGCGGCTTAAGTCGAAGTTTCAATCCTGTAGGATAAATAGTTCAGGAGTTATGCTTGCTTAAAGTTGAAGCATTCCTCAGTATTTCGATACTGACATACTCCGCTTACCGAGCAGAACCGCTAGATGGCAGGACGGTCACGCGTTAATGCTGATAATACAGAGCGAGTATTGCGATTGTTGTTCGAATTTTGGAAGACATGGCCACGATGTTGCGTTTTAACTGGTCTGGGTTAGGTTTGGGTTAGGTTTCTGTAAATATCTTCCACGATATTTCTTCTCAAACATTTTCTGAGATATTTTCGCAATGCTGACAACCGCATATCACTCAATGTCTCTATTGGCCCGTAATTCAAAATCTTCGGTTATTTTCTGAACAGACCTCGTATACCTTCGGTAGGTATACCGTCACGGTTCTCTACAGTGTGTCTCAAAATTCCTTCAACATCCGGAAATAGGAGGTTCCTGGTATCATTTGAAGCAACATTTCCCTTTGCAAAAATTCGCTTCGCGGCCAATTGACAGTTGGCGAGCCGGGCCGACTGTGCTAACACGCATAACTCCTTAACAAAGCCATGGACGACAATTTTTGCAAAGGAAAATGTTGCTTCAAATGATCTCAGGAACCTCCCATTTCCGGATGGTGAAGGAATTTTGAGACTCCCTGTACAGTAGATCGCCTTTCTCGGTGCGTCAAACCTGAGAGTGTCAGTCAGCAATCCGTGACAGATTACACAAACCAATTGTATTAACCAAAGTAAACTTAGAATATAGCACTCTATATCAATACATTTAAAGTCCATTTTCATTACGCGCATTCCCTTAAGATTTTCCAGTAGTTAGTATCCTATGACGATACACCTTTGCCGCTCGAGGTGTATCTAGTAAATTCTATAAGTTACAAGGCTACGGAACCACGACCCTGTCCTATACATATAGTGGCGACCCGGTGGTGAAAGAGACATCGGCCAGTCCACGTGAGTTTGTCCTACCTAGTGGCGACCTGGTGATGAAACAGGCACCGGCTAGTCAACAATAAATCTCACAAATCAAACAATCCTCGGTTCACGCATTGTTGCCTAGCCCTCGGCTCGTAACATGCCGATACGCTGTTGGGAGTCAGTTTACCAAAACTCGAACCTACATTGATGAACTTTAAACAGAAAGAATGAATTTTTAGATACATTTTCGGTCGTTCCTGATATCTGTGTTTAATAATCATTGTTTCACTATGTTCTCCAAAATGATTTTTGATTACGCGATGAGAACAACGAAGGGGAAAATAGAGACTCGAGACGATAGTAGTGGTGTTCTCTTATGGATTGTGACACGATACTGCGATCCTCGTGGAAATTGGTCCTGAAGGGGATCCGTGTTTATTAATGATTCCGTTCCCCTTTGGCTGGAATTCGGTAAACAAACGGAATCCATGAAAAAGGGGGACAAACGAAAGAGCGGACGACGAAACAGTGCTATCTCGCGTGACCTAAATTGAATACGCAGCGCGAACCTTGTTACAAACTTCCCTGTGCAAACAACCGAACCGAGAGGAACAATGAGAGACGGACTGTAATAAAACGTTGACCCCGTACCTCTCGCGTAATGCGGTCCGTTTTAGTGGAATGGTGGTCAAGTCTCGGGGGAACCGAGCCCCAAACCTGGTGTGCTTGATCCAACAGGGACGACACGTACATGGATAGTGTTATCACAAGCATGGAATGTTTTTAATGCTTACTAACAGCGTCACCATGTATAGAACGTTCTAGCAGCGGTTCAACTGGAAAGGGTAATCCACAAAATTCATTGGGGCTGCTCTTTTCCTTGCGTAACCATAAATTTTTGCCTTTTGTCCTATGCTATCCAGCAGATTTGGATGAGAAGATGTGAGAAAACCAAGTTAAAGATGAGCAATTTTCAGTGTTTTTGACAGGTTAGGTTAGGTTAGGTTAGAGTGCCGCCATGTTGGTATTGTGATATTCTACTTAGTTCGCTAACCGCGACACTTGCCTCCAGATGGCACAAGCAGAAATATTTTTTTGTCAGGTTATCACAAGTATGTACTTGGAAAACCGGGTAAAGTGTTACGTGGGACACCCTGTATATATATATATACGAAGGCCATTCAATAAGTAACGAGACAAATTGATATAGTTCAAAAACTGTTTATTCAATTAATACAATATTTTTGATACTTTTCAACATAATCCCCCGAACACTTATACATTTCCCCTAGTGTAAAATTCTTTCGGTTCCTGTCGGAGGCACTTCTGCACCTGAAATCTTGACTTCATCGTTGGAGCCGAATTTTTTGCCACGTACAGTCTCCTTAAGAGGACCAAACATGTGAAAATCTGAAGGGCCAAATCTGGACTGTAAGCAGAGTGTGAAGGAATCTCCCAGCACAGTCTCCATGCATCTTGTCAATGCGAAATTCAAGGGGGGAAGTTGAAACTTCGACCGGTCGTCCACTTCGCTGTGCATCGTCGACACGTTCGCGGCCATTTTTAAACTGTTCTACCCACTTGTAAATGTTTGAACGGTTTAAACACTTATTCCCGTATACTTTTAACATCCTTGCATGGATCTCACTACCATTAACACCTTCTGCGACTAAAAATCTAATCACAGCACGTTGTTCTTCCGCGGTGCAATTCTCAAAAAGAATGAATTATAGGTTAGGTTTACAAAATCTTGTCAAACAGCTGATCAAAAGTCGTTACAAGGATGCCAACTTGAAATATAGAAAGTTTCATATTAGTTCATGAAACCGTTTAAGAGCTATATCAGTTTGTCTCGTTACTTATTGAATGACCCTCGTATACCGGGTGGGGCAATTAAATGGGAACACCTAAATATATCTCGGTTATTATTAGTCGTACAAAAAATCTCCACAGAATAAAGTTGTACTGTTTCAAGGGGCGAACTTGATGAAGGTAAAAATTTTTCCTCAAGGTCATTTTTTTACAAGATTTCAAGGTCATCGATATTTTTTTAAATGGAATCATATATTTTTTTGTTAATACACACAGAGTGTATGTATATATATATATATATATATATCTTTTACACCGTTTTGAGAAATGAGTTTAAAGTTTACGAATTGAAGTTTTTGATCCTGAAAGAGTTTCCGATTTTTACAAAATATTACTATGACCTAACCCCTTAACCCCTTGCCGTATTTGAACGAGTCACGCTCGTCATGAAGATTTTAAACAAAGCCTAATAAATATGAATGTTACGCCTTTCTTTTTAAACGGAATAAAATTTAATTCCTTTGTAATCAACATTTAACCATGCAGCCATACGAAAAATATAAATTTTCTTTTCTCTTCTACGACATTTTTCAGGACAAAGACATTTTAATCGCTATAAAACTGTAAAGAAAATGTTACGTCAAGGGGTTAAAAGCAGACCGGTGCTTTTTTAATCCTAACGTTTCTCGCTGAATTATGTAAATCGATTTAATATCAATTTGTGATCTCTCGCAGAACTGAGTTTATTCGTTGAAATGGAAATATCAACATTTCTTGATCAGTGCACGCACACGGGTTAAAATTAAGTTAAAACACATTTTCCTTCGTCGGTATAACGATAACAAACGAAGTTACTCGACTGTGTTGCGAGCAGGTTTTTACTGTTTCTGTTGAAACAGTATAAACACGTTTATAATCCTTCAGAAAATTCTACGGTTCTGTTTATGTTTTCACATGGTTGTGTTCGTAAAGTTTACAGTTTATGTGAAACCCAGTTGTCCGTGTTCGGAAATTCTAGGTTTATTTGCAGAGGCATTACAGAGAGTTCTGCTTCGTAATAAGTTGACTGTACAACACATGGAAAAAGTTAGAAAATATAGTATATAAATATTTAAAATAATCTATCATGCCTATTTAGGGAGATGTAACACAATTGGTGTAGAAGATTCTGAATTTCATAGCGTATATTATAAAAACCAGAATTGTCCAGATTTATTAAAAAAAACTAAAAAGGCGGACAAGAGGCTACAATAGAATAAAGAAAAAGAAGAGAATTGTTTTTAATTAGCACGAAGAAAAGATTATGGTAAAGTACCTTTTGAAATGTTCATCTATTTATTCTGGTCTTTTTCCACGAGAAGCCAAAAAATTAGCGTTCGAACGTGGAAGAAAATTTAACTTACACAACTTTCCACCTTCGTGGTGGCTAAAGAATTGAATGCTATAATTTTTTCGTTATTGTATCGTTTTGATGTTCTGTTAAACACAGCCTATTTTCGTTAACCTAAATCTAAATAAATCAGTATTATTTACATAACAGTGTTGCATCTCATTAACGAATGAAATATTTAATTAAAGGTTTAAGTATTAGCCAATTTTATTCGTTAGTCACAACTTGCACCAATGTAAAAACAACTTGAACCACAACGAGGCAAAAAGTTCCACTTCGCCTAACGATAAATAAATGAGAAAATATAAAAAAAACCTGTTACAATATTTTAAACGTAAGGTAAAATTTTAAAATATAATAAATTTAACTATAAATTATTTTTAAAGATGAGAATATCTATACTATTTCTATATCGTCGTTTTATATGTCCTTCAAATTCGGTACTTTTAGCCCCGGTCTCTCCCCTAATGTTTTAGCATCTACTAAAGACTATGCAAAGGTGACGTCGTAAATAGGTAAACGTAAACACAATTGAATGGAACAAATACATTACACTGATGTTACAGTGTACAAATATAATGAAATTGTAAATTTACTATGATGTAAAGTTATTATGATAATTATGCCTAACAATTGCGAATGCCGTAAATAATAATTATTATGATAATTGAATTCAATAATAATAATCAAACCGCCAATTTTATGCATTTACGACTAAAATGAGTAGATGAAATTTAAAACAGTAATAAGATTGAACAAATCTATGAATATCGATGTGTTATTTTCAACTTATTTCGTTCGTTTGTTATCCATTTTAATATTTCGATGTGGCTCCTGTTTCTTATAATTAATGAAGGACAGAAACTATTGACTTAAATTGCAGGAAACAGAAGCCACATCATAATTTCTTTCTGTAACGATTTCAGTAACTTCTTTACATCGATATTCTCATAAATAAATGAAAAAATATAAAAAAACCGATTACAATATTTTAATTGTAAGGTAAAATTTTAAAATAGAATAAATTTAACAATATATTATCCGTTAGAGATGAGAATATCTATACTATTTCTACATTATTTTATATGTATCTTCAAAATCGGAATATAGCTCCGGTCTCCCCTAAATAACTTTCTTTAAAACTTGTCGGTGTATATGTTACGATAAATGTAATAAACTGGTGATTATATCGATATTCTCATAAATAATTGAAAAAGTATAAAAAAAACCTATTACAATATTTTAATTGTAAGGTAAAATTTTTAAATAGAATGAATTTAACAGTAAATTATAAGTTAGAGATGAGAATATCTATACTATTTCTACATTATTTTATATGTATCTTCAAAATCGGAATATAGCTCCGGTCTCCCCTAA
>CM052197.1:656463-671674 GCA_028455805.1 Lasioglossum figueresi
TAATGAAATATTTCCTTTTGTTAATGCAATACAACACTATTATGTAAATAGTATTTACTTATTTAGGTTTAGATTAATAAAAATGCGCTGCGTTTAACAGAACATCAAAACAATATTAACTGAAACATTATCTTTGGTATGAAATTACTTTGGCATATATTGCATTCAATTCTTGAGCCAACAAGAAGGTGGTAAATTTCCTGGCTTCTTGTGGAAAAAGACCAAAATGAATAGATGAACATTTCAAAAGGTACTTTACCATAATCTTTTCTTCATGCTAATTAAAAACAATTCCCTTTTTTTATCTATTCTATTGTAGCCACTTACCCATCTTTTTAGTTTTTTAATCAATCTGGACAGAGTCATGTGACAGATATTGAAGTTTCTCGCGAATGTATTTATTTTTTTTCTTTTTAAGAAAATACTAGTTATATAACACTATAACTATATGATACTTTTTAAAAACTAAACCACAACAAGAATTATATATTTACATATACATACATTTGCGGCGGGGAAAGTTTTATGGAACAATGTGCCTCAAGTCGCAGCAACAACTTGCCCCTATTGACACATGTGGAAATCTACAACAATGTTTTAATTATAGGTATGAAATAAAATTATTTCATCGATAAGGATAAAAGAATCAGCGACATCGATATTAAATGATCGAAATAGACCAGAAAATAAGGATCGAATAACATTTGCTTATCTGATATGTAACTAACAACAAGCCTTCGTTAAAAACACACGCTACACTACCGTGGACGCCTCAAAAATAGTCGATAGAATATCTTTACCTAATTTTATAACAAAAACAACTGAAAACCAGTTATACAGAATTACAATTGCTCCACGAATTATAATTGTAAAGTAATTGAACTACATTTTAATTCAGTCAAATTGTCATTTATAATTCAGATCTTCATTCAATTAAATTATAATGTAATTCGTAATTGCAATTGGAGTCCAATTATACAATACTTTGTAATTAAATTACATTAATAACGAATCACGAGAACGAGGAATAGAAAATACGCCGCATAGATAGCAAACAAGTATATGAATGAGAAACATAAAAATATATCGCACTTCTTCTAAGTCTTGGACTATAATTTGGTGAGGTGTATTTTAATTATATTGTATTTCAATTACTCATCTGATTATAATAATTAGTAATTGAATGAATTAATAGGTTTGATAAAGTAATTCGGTTACGACGTAGTTGAATTAATATGTAATTGAAATACAATGTAATTCAATTACTTAATTCAGTTGCAATGTAATTGAATTAGCACAACTCTGATTCAGTCATATTGTAATAATAATTCAGATCTTCATTCAATTAAATTGCAATGTAATTCGTAATTGCAATTGGAGTACAATTATAAAATACTTTGTAATTAAATTACATGAATAACGAATCACGAATAGAAAATACGCCCCATAGACAGCAAACAAGTATATAAAAGGAAAACAAAAATATATCGCACTTCTTGAAAGTCTTAGACTATAATTTGGAGAGGTGTATTTCAATCATATTGTATTTCAATTACTCATCTGACTATAATAATTAGTAATTGAATGAATTGATAGGTTTGATAATGTAATTCGGTTACGACGTAGTTGAATTAATATGTAATTGAAATACAATGTAATTCAATTACTTAATTCAGTTACAATGTAATTGAATTAGCACAACCCTGATTCAGTCATATTGTAATAAATAATTCAGATCTTCATTCAATTAAATTACAATGTAATTCGTAATTGCAACTGTAGTCCAATCATACAATACTTTGTAATTAAATTACATTAATAACGAATCACGAATAGAAAATACGCCGCACAGATAACAAACAAGTATATGAAAGAAAAACATAAAAATATATCGCACTTCTTCAGAGTCTTGGACTATAATTTGGAGAGGTGTATTTTAATTATATTGTATTTCAATTACTCATCTGGTTATAATAATTAGTAATCGAATGAATTGAAAGGTTTGAATAATGTAATTCGGTTACGACGTAGTTGAATTAATATGTAATTGAAATACAATGTAATTCAATTACTTAATTCAGTTACAATGTAATTCAAATACTTAATTCATTTACAATGTAATTCAATTAGCACAAATCTGATTCAGTCATATTGTAATAAATAATTCAGATCTTCATTCAATTAAATTACAATGTAATTCGTAATTGCAACTGTAGTCCAATCATACAATACTTTGTAATTAAATTACATTAATAACAAATCACGAATAGAAAATACGCCGCATAGATAACAAACAAGTATATGAAAGAAAATTAGTATATGAAAGAAATTATTTGGTATTTCAATTACTCATCTGATTATAATAATTAGTAATCGAATGAATTGAAAGGTTTGAATAATGTAATTCGGTTACGACGTAGTTGAATTAATATGTAATTCAATTACTTAATTCAGTTACAATGTAATTCAATTACTTAATTCAGTTACAATGTAATTCAATTACTTAATTCATTTACAATGTAATTGAATTAGCACAAATCTGATTGAGTCATATTGTAATAAATAATTCAGATCTTCATTCAATTAAATTACAATGTAATTCGTAATTGCAATTGGATTACAATTATAAAATATATCAATAACGAATTACGAGGACGAAGAATAGAAAATACGCCGCATAGACAGCAAACAAGTATATAAAAGAAAAACATAAAAATATATATGTCTCTATATCTCGATCGTAATAATGTTAATAATAAATGTTGATGTTCTCGGCGCTACGGTTTCGATCAATTTCTACTGATAAATCAAAAAACAATTTTGCAGATTATCAAATAATCATCGACGTTTCGATTCTAGTTTGAATCATTTTCAAGATCTAATTATTTGCCTTGCGTCTGTAAAAGTATAAATTTATTGTACAATTTTCAAAATGCAATATTCAACTGCTTTAATGTAATAACAAAAACTTGTTTGCAATATTGTTCATATAAATATATCGCAAAAATATATCGCACTTCGTCAAAGTTCTGGGCTATAATTTGGGGAGCTCTATTTTATTTGTTGTATTTGAATTACACATCTCATGAAAATAATCAGTTATTTAATTAATCGAAAGGTTTGAATTATGTAATTCAGTTACGACGTGGTTGAATTACTGTATAATTGAAATACAATGTAATTCAGTTACGACGTGGTTGAAATACTGTATAATTGATATACAATGTAACTCAGTTACGACGTGGTTGAATTACTGTATAATTGAAATACAATGTAATTCAGTTACGACGTGGTTGAAATACTGTATAATTGAAATACAATGTAACTCAGTTACGACGTGGTAGAATTACTGTATAATTGAAACACAATGTAATTTAATTACAATGCATTTGAATTGCCACTCACCTCCGAAACTTATCGCCCCGTCTCCCCTATCTTTCGTTTATTCCTGACAGAAGAGCCCTTCTCGGCGACGAAAGAAATTGTCTTCGCGACGTGATTCGTATGGAACGAAATCTAGCGATAAAATAAACAGAACTAGGCAACGTCCCATTTATTCCAGTTCATTCCAGGGGTTCGCCGTTCGCGTTTCGCAGCCCGTATAGCGCCGCCGATAAACTGAAACAATGCAATAGGTGTTCGAAAAGATTACCGAGGTGCAAGTAGACTCGCCAGATGAGGGGTGGGAGCAGGAATCGAGGGGAAAAAGTTACCCTCTCTCTCTGGCAGTACCGGATTGGTCACGTAACCTTGTGGCATATGCACGACAGAGACGAAACGCGTCACGTGACCAGCCCGCGGCGGAATAGCGTGGTAGAAGGGGAAGGGATAGAGTGGGGAGACATAAGTCTCAATCTGGCGACTCTGGATGCAAGGAATCGGTTTCCGTGATTGAAACAAATGGAGGAGAACCGCGGTCTGTGCGAACGGGGTTAAGCGTCGCAGCATTTTTTATTGGGTTAAGCACGAGCAGATCGTATCTGGTGATTAATGCAGGGTGTGGGGGGGGGGGGGGGAGATAAATCGCGGATTAAACTGTATACCAACTTTGTAGGTAGTATAATAGCAGCGGTAACGCTAAATCTCGGTGGTTCTTCACGCGATGCAATAAAGCTGCTATTGTTGTTGGCAACAGCGTCGATAACGGTCGCGGAGCTAACGTAACGTTCAGGCCTTCTCCTTGGGAATGAGATTATCGATTCTGATGGCTCCAAAAAACAAGAGAAACAAGGAGCGGTCTCTTTGACCGGATCGTTCTTGCAAGCACGGCGAATGTTTTCCTCGCTTCGCGTCGCGTCGCGTTGAGTCGAGTCGCGTCGTCGGCTTCCTATCGATCCGCTTATCAGTTTCATGCCTGAAGTAGTTTCACGTGGCGTCGAGTGTGCAATTATTCTCGTAAAAGTGTGTTTCCATGGGACAACAAGCCGAACGGAAGCCGGTCGACTGTACACCGGGCAAATTGCGGGGGTAGAACGATCGCCGATTCGCCGAGGATAAATTGCCGGCCAACCCACCCTTCCGTCGTAGAGCCCGCTCGTCAACACGTAGACACGTGTTTGCTTCTGTTTCCGAACGTTTGTGAAAACATTTCCTTTCCTGTTGCAGAAACAAAGCATGATGGTGCGCCAGCTGGAGGAGGAGCTTAGAATGAGGATGCGCGGGCCGAGCGTCGAGCTGCAGCAACAAATGGAAGTTTTGTACAACGAGAACGAGCATCTGACGAGAGAGATCGCCATACTTCGCGATACGATAAAGGTAAGTCTCCTCCAATTGGCTTCGGTGTCGTCGATCGACAAAGCACGCATCACGGGTCGCGTCTCATCGTCTCGAAACATTGCGCGCGCGCGAATCAAAATCACCGATGCGACAATGTCGGATCGATCCCCGAGCATTTATTATCTTTCTCAACGCCCAAAACCAGAGGATGCTCCCTCCGGAATACAAAGTGAACCCTTTGCACTCGCTAGAGGCGATGCGATGGCTGCTCTTTTTCTTGCGTAACCAGAAAATTTTGATTTTTTCCTATGTTACCCAGTAGATTTGGACGAGGAGGTGCGAGAAATCCTAGTTTCGATCTTGGAGGATCAATGGTTCAAAAGTTATAAGTGTTTAGATTTGAGCGATTCAATGCGTGTAATGACGGTCGTGATCAAGATCAGCGGGTGCTTGTAGAGCCACCTAGCGCCTCCGCTCGGTAAGCGGCGTGTGACTGTCACTACACACAACATGGCTGTGCTAATCTGTGAAGAACACTGGAAATCGTTCAACTTTAGATACTTATAACTTTTAAACCATTGATCCTCCAGGATCGAAACAAGGATTTCTCACATCTTCTCGTCCATATCTACTGGATAACATAGGAAAAAGGCAAAAATTTCTAGATACGCAAGGAAAAGTTTACCCAACGCGATGTTTCTGGAGGATACAAAAACAGTCTTCGAATTCGGGGGAGTAAAACGCAATTATGGCGATATCTCGAAAAGTAGAGAATCTAGAAAAATGTCAGAAATAGTTATGTAACTCTTGAATTTTATTTATTTTTTATCTACTTTTACGTAAACTCTTAGTCAAGAATATCTGAAGACATATCGGCGAGTAAAGTTTGTACGGGGTTGATAGAATTTGATGAAAGGAAAACTCTTCAGATCTGAGAAGGGACATTCGAATTGCTGGATTCACGGATCGAGTGCAAAGGGTTGACGGATGTTAGCGATAAATTAACATTTAAGGAGCAGATTTAAGATCTGTTTTTCGTAATCCTCTACATGGTCGTAGACAGTCACATTTTAGGAGACACCTGTTCACTCTATCAAGATCGCAGCGCAATTGACACACGGGCATGCGCACAAGTACTGGAAAATAGATTCATAGTGTTGGGTAGTCAAAAGTTGTCAGTCCGTCTGGAGTCACTGTGCTCGACGGACCCCAGGAACACGCAGTTCGTGTAAGACTTTCAAGGTCCTTCTGTCGAGACCTTTGGAGGATCTTCCCTTCGCTCATCTTTCTCCTGCATCTGTTCCCACATCTCTTCCCTCATCTTTTTTCATCTCGTCCTTTACGCTTCACCGCACTTCTCTAACATTCCCTTAATCCACGTTTGTCCTCTTTCCCTTTGCCCGTTCTTTCTTTTTAGGTAAGGTGAAGGTTCTAACATCCTTGGAGGGACCTCCGAAGGTCTCAATAAGCCCCGAAGTACCCAAAGATCTCTAGAGATCCTTTAAAAACCTCGAATGACGTTCAGAGGTGTCTGCAGAGATCCTTGAAGATCCTCCAGTGACCTCCACAAGGACCTCCGGAGCGCTCAGGGATCCAGAGGCGCCCGACAAGAATTTCGAAATCAATTTGCGTTGCTAAAGATTCGAAAGTGTGTGTGCGCGCGTCATACGAGAAAATCATAAGGACGCCACACCTACGCAAAAACATGTAGCAACTGCAAGATACGGTTAAACATTTGTTCAATTCGTTATTTATTTTCAGTGTAACGCGCTGATTAACGTGTAAGCGGGTGAGAGAAACTCTCTCTTGATTTTGAGAATTTTCTCCACGTCTACGGTTCAGAAAATAGCGCTGCCAATGATGGTAGCGAGCGTGGGAATCAGCAACTAATCGAAATAAAAGTTCATCGAGAATGAAGGATCGACTGGCACCTTGAAAGAGCAGTGTGCGCGAGTAATGCGCGTGCGGCGCGCATTGAGAAGCGGGATCATGCGGCCAGCTGCAATCGCGTTATCCCGAAGATTAATAATCGGAGACTGTATATAAGCTCTGGGACGATCGGTGGATCCGCTTTGATCAACGTTTTGACAGAGAACAAGCGATTTAGCTTGGGCGGAATCGTTCTGTTAATCCCAGCGGCGCGGTTTGACGGACGCCTGGATCGTCGCGCGAACTCCCGTAACCGAAATAGACAAGAGGTTTAGGTGTCTTGTTCGAGGTAAACGACCGATTGTCTGCCGACGGTTCGCGATGCTTCCGGAAATCTTGGCTACGGGTATCAGCTAGCCGCAATAACTCCGTTAAGTCTGCCACCAGTGGCGCCGAATGCGTCCCTGGTTCCCTCGAATAACGCTGGATCAATAAACGGCCACGGAACACGCGCCCGCCGCCTTGTTCGCCGACGGAATTAGATCGCGTCCAAATAAACCCGCTGTTTTCCCGATATTTTCAAGATTCCACGGCGAATTGCTCCGCCCTATTTAGCTCTAAACGTTGCCACGCGAGATCGCTCTATCGACACAACGCTCGGCCACCCTCAACGAGTTACATACGACAGTTCAACGATGAGGGATATTTAACAATTTTTGTTTCACACAGTTCATCTATCTTGTGAGATAGTATATCTGGTAAACAACACAGTCTTTCCAACAATATTCCAGATCAAAGTTGTTGAGTACCGAGGGGGGTGATCATCGGCAGAACGCTGAAGGTCATATGGAGTACAACTTGATGTTATTAAATGGAAACCACTATTTTATGTCCTCAGGAGAAAAGCTAGCAATTTTTCTCTTAACCATTTTATCGCCAGTGATTATCTTCCCGAAATAAACTGTAACAACGACTGGTGATGGGAGCAAGACCAGCTCGGTCGGCTGTCTAGGATTCTTCGGCCGCGAGTGTGCAACTCGTTTTTAGTAGGTAAAAGTAGGGTATATTTTCCAATATATGTACAACAATGATTAAATAGGAATAATAACAACTAACAAGAGAATAAGAGGCTTACGTAGCTAAGCGGGACGGAATGTCGGTTCACGGCGGATCACGGTAATGTCCGGCGGCGGTAACGGCGGTAGTATTATCAATGTATCGCGGACCGCGTATCTACATCGATCGGTTATCGGATCGCGGTCGAATTATCGGTGCGACGATAGATGGGGTGGTACCTTTAGAAGGCATAGGAAACGGTCTGTAATTGCAAGGTGTGTGCCACATGCGGAAGGGATTCCTGTGAGCGTTTGCTACTGCAGCAGGCTGGGTGAGAACCCCTGAAGCGTTTGCTACTTGGGGAAGGATTGTCCTGGGTGCATGCCACTGGGACAAGCAAGGGCGTACGCCACGAACGGAAGGGATTCCTGTTAGAGTTTGCTACTGCAGACTTGGTCGGTAGACAGGTCTAAGAAGAAGCACGTCTTCTCTAGGCTGACAGGATGTCACTGTTCGATTACAATGTCCATCAGCCAAAAATTATTTCGATACCCACTATGCGATTCTTATAGTTTTTCGAGCTGATTCCGAATATGACCTTCATTTTTCTCCTATACGTAGAGTTTTGAGAAAATTAAGTTTAAAAACAAGGCAAATTTTTCAACTTTTAACAATTATTGTGATGTTATTATAAAAGATATTTAATTGTTCTTTACGGCAAAAGATTCTGTAAACTTTCACGAATACAGTGATATCCAATGTTAGTACATTATGATTGTTTAAACATATTTAAACAACGATTAAAGACGAAGAGATACACCCACTTTTGCACTCATTTTTGAGGATATTTTTCAATTTATATAAAAAAATCTTAGGTCCAGCGGAAAATCGAACTTGTACCACGGGATAGAGCAGACTTTCATCTTGAGAAATCACCCATTCAAATTTCCAACGTCGACATTTTTTTCGATCCAGAAAGCAAAATATCTTCGCCCGACATGGAGTTGTCAGCGGCGCTCACCGCTATAGTTACGGTGAAACCGGAGACTTCGTAAAGATCGACGTATTTCACTTTCGTGAATCACTACTTAGACGTTTCAAGAACACAAAGTAACTTTATTTAAAGATGAATCGGTATGACGTGCCGTAGCAGAGGTAACATTCGACTGAATCGATACAGGGCTTTTGGGGTCTTATATACTAATGCACAATATTCTTTTGGGGTTCAATGGTTTTGGGACTATTTGATGAGTATTGAACGATGAGTCAGTCGTGGGCTTGGGCCTGGTGATGTTGTGAGGGTCGGCATCTCGTCTTATCGGACCGTGACACTAGAACGGGCGTTTGCCGCGTCGTATCCCGTCGTAGGACCGCGGTAGTGAAGCGGTATATATTCGGAATCAGCGCGAGAAACTCTATTATAGGATTCGCATAGTAGGAATCGAGATAACCAGAAAGAGTTGAAATTTTTGTTGGACAGTGTTTATTTACTTCTAATGATGCGTGTCGGATTGATCCGGAAACTCATTTTTCTTAGAGGGGGGGCACACAATAACCTGTGTCTTCTTTAGGGATGTTTGTTAAAAGTTACCTGCGGTTACGATGATACTCTCTACACGCTTGAAAATTGGATGGTTTTCATTTAAGTCTTGGAGGTTTGCTTATTGCTTGGGCTGGTCCCGTATGAGGACAGACTGATCAAAGAAACTCCACGTTTGGTGCGCGTACTTATACGCATCCGCGTATCGTCTCTTCAGCGAGAAACTGTTGCATCTTGGTGGCCACCTCGCGGCGGCCGCGGTAGGTGACGCCGTGCGGCCCCGCGTAACCCTTCCACTAGCGTGAAAGGTGGCCTCGTCGCGGCGGCCATCTCGCGGCGGTCGCGGCGCACGAGTTGCAGGGAGCCTCGCGTCTCGGATATAATCGTTACGAAACTAGTAAATATTTAAAACAATACAACAGAAGAAACAAGTAAAAGTGTGAACAATGTTGTGAATAGTTAGTGGTTTATCTCGGAGAATTAATGACCAGCGAAAAAATGTCTGGGACAGTAGTTGTGTCCTGAGAATATAATGCAGTGATGCATTAGTAGAGGTGTGCATTTAAAAACATCGAGTTGTACTCTATGCGACCTTCAGGCCTCCGCTACCAAAACACTCAATGGGATCTTACAATGACCCCCTAGATACCCGACAAATTTTATCTGAAACACTTCTGCAAATGAATGTGTTGTTTAGGAGATATTGTTCCGTTTTAAAGAATGTTACTGAGGCATTCTCGGTGACTATGTATGTGTGTATGTGTATGTGTGTGCATAGATTTTAGATTCTACATACGGAACACACTGTTTAGGGCAAAAGTTTTGGATTGTTTGTAATAGTTGTAATTAAATGGCGGATTTTTACACATATGTATGATACGAGAAGTATGTAGACGGATAATAACTGATAGCAGTTTTGGCGTAATGTTACCACGAGGAATGTTCTATTGGCAGAAGTAAATTTTTCCTTGCTTTGGTTTTGTAAAAGGTCGTATGCAAACTAGACTTTTATAAACAAGAAAGTATAGTATTTTATATTGATAAACAAGAAAGTATAGTATTTTATGTTTTATGAACAAGAACCTATAGTATTTTATATTGTATAAACCAGAAAGTATAGTATTTTATATTTTATAAACAAGAAACTATAGTATTTTATATTGTATAAACTAGAAAGTTAGTATTTTATATTGTATAAACAAGAAACTATAGTATTTTATATTGTATAAACAAGAAAGTATGGTATTTTATATTTTATGAACAAGAAAGTAGAGTATTTTATAAACATCAAAGTATAATGTTTTATATTCTATAAACAAGAAAGTAGAGTATTTTATATTGTATAAAGAAGAAAGTATAGTATTTTATATTTTATGAACAAGAAAGTAGAGTATTCCATAAACATCAAAGTATAATGTTTTATATTCAATGAACAAGAAAGTATAGTATTTTATATTTTATAAACAGGAAAGTAGAGTATTTTATAAACATCAAAGTATAATGTTTTATATTCTATAAACAAGAAAGTAGAGTATTTTATATTGTATAAAGAAGAAAGTATAGAATTTTATATTTTATGAACAAGAAAGTAGAGTATTCCATAAACATCAAAGTGTAATGTTTTATATTCAATGAACAAGAAAGTATAGTATTTTATATTTTATAAACAGGAAAGTAGAGTATCTTATAAACATCACAGTATATTGTTTTATATTCTATAAACAAGAAAGTAGAGTATTGTATATCGTATAAAGAAGAAAGTATAGTAATTTATATTTTATGGACAAGAAAGTAGAGTATTCCATAAACATCAAAGTATAATGTTTTATATTCAATGAACAAGAAAGTATAGTATTTTATATTTTATAAACAGGAAAGTAGAGTATTTTATAAACATCAAAGTATAATGTTTTATATTCTATAAACAAGAAAGTAGAGTATTTTATATTGTATAAAGAAGAAAGTATAGAATTTTATATTTTATGAACAAGAAAGTAGAGTATTCCATAAACATCAAAGTGTAATGTTTTATATTCAATGAACAAGAAAGTATAGTATTTTATATTTTATAAACAGGAAAGTAGAGTATTTTATAAACATCACAGTATATTGTTTTATATTCTATGAACAAGAAAGTATAGAATTTTATATTTTATAAACAGGAAGGTAGAGTATTTTATATTGTATAAGCAAGAAAGTATTGTATTTTATATATTATAAACAAGAAAGTGGAGTATTTTATAAACAACAAAGTGTAATGTTTTATATCCTATAAACAAGAAAGCATAGTATTTTATAGTTCATAAACAATAACATAAAATATGTAGTTGGCTTGTTCCAGATTTTGTTAGATTTACTAGAAGTCTCACCTATTGTGTTACATTGTTTCTACTTTATTTCAACGGACATGTTTTATTCATTCCTTCTATTTGCTCAATTCATGTACCTCGAGCGGTTGTACAGATTTCACTGCAACAAGCACTGCCATACTTCTCCTCATTAGGTTCACGGCACTGCTTTCACGGTGAGATCTTATTTAAGAAGAAGAGAGGTTACCTCGGCGAAGCAGCTATAAAATAGACTGAAACAAATGTTTAGTATATATACTTTTTAATCATTCTTATATATTATTTCCCTACATGACCTACTGGATGTCAATTCATAAGTCAGTCATCAATTCATTAGTTTTTTCGAAACTAAATTAAATATTGTTAAATGGACTGAGCAGTCCATAACTATTAATCTCCGATTTTGATGAGACTATTAATAAGCTACGACTGGTAGGTAGAGTCTTAACATTTGGAAAATTTAAAGTTTCAATGAAACAAGCGATTCGAAACTTTTCAACAGTAAAGTGTCCCTTAATTATTATCATCATTAAAACTCATCCTGATTGCCTAAACAGTACATATTTATCTTTGAACAATATTGAACATACATTATAGAACCGAGACTGCATTTACGATGAAAATGAAATTTCACTTTAACCCTTATCCGTCCCTCGTTTTATCAAATTAATTTATCCTCTGGTGCGAAATTGACTCGATCGTAAAAAAACCAATGTGATGGAGAGGTCAATAATTAATTTTACAAATTCTTTTCACGACAACGAAGCCCTGAGGTAAAATGAGATAAGTTTAAAATCAAATGTAGAGAACGTGTGAAAAATGTGTTGGATGAGTGTTGATTAAAGATTTTCAGCTGATGTTCCTCAGCGATCTATAGTTTCTCTGATTGAAATGAAAACAATGAATGATGAGTAAGTGTATATTAACCTCTTAGCTGTGGTATGGCGAATATACTCGCCGCGAAGAAATGGCAATGTATCATGCGATGACAAGTACATATACGACAAGGCGTACAAAAGTGGCGATTACTAGACTGCGGATCTTTATGCAAAATAAAAATATGCTGCATTGATTGTGGAAAGCAGGAATTTTGTTACGTTAAAAACAACACTACAATACTCTTGAATTTTACTAATACATTACTGTTTTATATTTCGCCCAATTAATATCTTCATACATAAAGATCCACAGTCTAGTAATTATTATTTACTATTCAATGAATATATTATGCAAGAATGAAACAGAAAATTGGACAGATTTACAACACTGTACGACACTTTGAATATTATGCTACTCAGCTAAGAGAGTAACGAGTAAGAATGCAACTGTGTCGAAGGGCGTTCCGGACGGTCACTTATCCGGCGGCTGGATGTCGAATGCCTCCAGCGGAACGGAGAGCGGCGCGTCGAAACGGATCGATTGAACGAAGACCGGGCAATCTTATCAGAGTCGGATATCGATCGCGGGGCTCGTTCCAAATATATTGTCGGTGCACGGGCACCGGACCAGAGGAAAGTTCAAGAACCTTTTCTAAATCCACCGCGTTCGACGGGCACCGATTGGAAATTCTACCGAACGAGTGAATACTGGGCGGCCGAATCGCGGTCGCGGCCAAATCGTCGCGCAGACAGGTCAAACGTGCAACGCACTGGAAGCAACTGGTCGCCTTTGGCCACGCGCCAAATTATGCAGTCGCTTTCTGGTCGTGTACCCGCGGCCTTTATTATCGAATCCGGCGATCGTGGCCGGGTCCATCGGCTCCAAACCGTCCGTTTACTCGCGCGCGACTATTCACCGGATCGAACCCTCTTCGTCGCGACCATCGCATCGATCGGCTCCCAATGCTTGCAAACCACTTACTGCAACAATATCGCTACAGAACCAGGACGCAGTGGTTCCACACTCGAAAGAGAAAATCTGAAGTCTAGAAGAAGAGGTAGTAACATCCAGCCCCTCCCCCAAGTTTTATATTTCTTTATACTATATTATATTTATTTATACAAGTTTGTGCGATTTTTATTCTAATACAGTCGGTGCGTATGGGAAGTTTAGACGAAACCCTATTATTTTAACAAAAACGTACCCTTTAATGAATCATCGATTAATTCTTTTTAATTTTTTATCATATGTTTAGAAACTTTGAATAATTATGATTACTACTGAAACTATTCATATACCCAGGTAGCACACAGATATCCTATGTACGTCCAAAGAATGTCCGTTTCGGGTATTCCGTATATTCAGAGGACGTCCGGGAAATGTCCATATATCCCTCTTAAGTCCTCGTCATGTCCTCTGAATGTCGTAGGAACATTCCAGTTACAAAGTAGGACATCCCGAAGATGTACTGTGTGGACATCCTCATAACGTTTTTCGGATGTCGAATTTTTTTCCAAAAAATTAATTAGAAATAGTCTGAACATTGTTCAAAAATATTTTAAAAATGATTTAACGATAATCATATGGTTAGAGAAAAACCTTCCGATTAACGAAAAACGAATTTGACAGACCATAGCCGCTGCACCAACCGGCGCACGTTGGAATTACATTCTAAATATTCGAATATATGGACATAGTATTATTTTCGTTTTTTGTATTACGCAAGTTTTAAAGTCTGGAAGACGTTTCTCTGAACATAGGAACGTTTAATATCACATCATATATTTGTAAGATTCATGAAAGATAAGTGTAACTTAAGGAAAGCGCCAAAAAAAGTGGTTTTTATTTTTTTAACTATGACGCACCACTATCAGGAATTTGAAAAAATGTGCATAATACTTACGGTAATATCTCGTTGCTAAATTAAATCTGTAATAGTCAACTTAAGATTTCTGTATGAAATCTGCATTTTTCCGTTTTTTTTTTTCGTGTTTTTCATTTTTTACAACTAGAGTTTGCAACAGAAAAATGTAGAACTGATATCTAATATGCGGCTTAGTATCCGAAATGTGTCAGATTTTTTTCAGAATTTTTAATTATCAATAAATACGGAAATTCGACCAAAAACTGGTTTTTCGATGTTTCTCGATTATAAACTACCCTTACAGATGATGAGATATGTGGCTGAAACTTGGCAGAGAAGGGTCTTTTTGGGTAGGCTATATATCGAATGGTCCAAGCACGATTAAATTTCCGCTGGGTGCGAATTTCACTACCAAACCCGCGGGAATAGCCTCTATAAGTTCTAACAATATATATTCCGTAATACTTAAGAAACAGTCATTCCTAAAACATCCAAAATTTAAGTCCTGAGGACATTCGTAAAAACTAAGGAACGGACGTTCCTATAACATCCAAAATTTAAGTCCTAAGGACATTCGTAAAACATAAGAAACGGAAGTTCCTAGAACGTCCAAAATTTAAGTCCTAAGGATATTCATATATCCTAAAAATCGGATGTTCCGAGAACGTCCAAAATTGGAGTCCTAAGGACATTCGTAAAACCCAAGGAACGGACGTTCCTAGAACATCCAAAATTTAAGTCCTAAAGACATTCGTAAAACCTAAGAAACGCAAGTTCCTAGAACGTCCATTTAAGTCCTAAGGATATCCATAAACCCTAAAAATCGGATGTTCCGAGAACGTCCCAAATTGGAGTCCTAAGGACATTCGTATAACCTAAGGAACGGACGTTCCTAGAACATCCAAAATTTAAGTCCTAAGGACATTCGTAAAACCTAAA
>CM052197.1:677749-698676 GCA_028455805.1 Lasioglossum figueresi
CCGTGTCCTTGCCCATGGTAACTGCGCTTACTGGAAGGAGACAGTGGTTGCTACGGTAGGGACGGTTTTGCCTCCATCGAGGCAAATATGCCCAGCACTGCTGTATCTACTTGCGCCAGGCGAACCGTGTCCTTGCCCATGGTAACTGCGCTTACTGGAAGGAGACGGTAGGCGCTACGGTAGGGACAGTCTTGCCTCAATTCAGACAAAAATGACCAGGCTTCCTGTACCTACTCGCGCCAGGCGAACCATGTTCTTTTCCATAGTAACTGCGCTTACTGGAAGGAGACAGTGGGCGCTACGTTAGGGACGGTTTTGCCTCAATCGAGGCAAATATGCCCAGCACTGCTATACATACATTGCATCTTGCACACTACATGTTCATTGATTCACTCTGTGTTATATTGCCTTTCACTTCGCCCCTTAATCATGAATCTCTTGCGATGTTGCATACACGTTGCATACCATTCCTCATAAGAATTTATGTTTCTCTGTCCCGTCGTAGTTTCTTCTTATACACTCTATGTGTGCAGCGACACATTGCAATTATTAGCAGACTGCGGATTTTAAGCATCTATGACAGAAACGAATAGATTAAATGCAAACGGATTAAACCATACGGAGAATCGAAAAATATTATTTTATTATTTTCAACTTTTTGTGATTATTTGAAAAAGAAATCCGCAGTCGAATTCTTACCGTTTTATTTAAAAGAGAACGAGTCAGGAAAATTGAATGGAGAAATTGGATTTAACCCATTCAGACCTACCGTACGTACAGTTTATTTAAAAAAAATTTCCCACATGTTTAATCAAGTTTTGTATTGCTGATTCAGCTCAACGTCAAATAGAACGTATATATAACGCTATAAAATAGCTCGTTATGCTGGAATTCGAAGAGTGAATACAAGAACAGTCCTTAATTATGTTTGGAATGAAAATTCCATGAAATTCTGACCGGATCAGTTTTGGATTTATACAGGTTAGAACCGTGTGTTCTTGACACATCGACTGCCCCGCGTATTTTAAGCGTTTCAGACAAGTTTCGTTTATTGTATCCGTAGAAGCGGTCAGCGTTATTAAGAATAATGATTGGTTAGGGGAGACCGGGGCTAAAAGTTCCCGAAGTAAGTTGTTCCGATGATTATTTGTAAAAAAGAAGAAGAACGCGCGATTCGTTTTCAGTTGTTTTTGTTATAAAAGTAGGTAAAGACATTTTGCCATCCATTTTTCTGGCGTCCGCGTTAGTGTAGCGTGTGCTTTTAACGAAGGCTGAGTTACGTACCAGATAAGTAAATATTAGAGTCGATCCTTACTTTTTGGTCTATGTCGATTATTTAATATCGATGTCGCTGAATTGACATTTAAGAACATGATCTGTAATAGGTTTTATTAGTTGTTTCATACCTATAATTAAAATATTATTGTAGATTTCCACATGTGTCGGTTGGGGCAAGTTGTTACTGTGACTTGGGGCACATTGTTTTATAACAACTTTCCCTGGAGCAAATGTATGCATATGTACATGTATATAATTCTTGTTGTGTTAGTTTTTAAAAAGTATTATATAGTTATAGTAATGTATAATTAGTATTTTATTTTAAAAAAAATGAAAAAAAATCGTGAGAAATGTCCAGATTTATGAAGAAGTTAAAAAAAGACAAGAGGCTACAATAGAATACAGAAAAAAATCGTCTTTAATTAGCATGAAGAAAAGATTATGGTAAAGTACCGTTTGAAATGTTCATCTATTTATTTTGGTCTTTTTCCACAAGAAGCCAGAAAATTTACCACCACCTTGGTGGCTAAAGAATTGAATGCAATACATGCCAAAGAAATTTAATACCAAAGATAATTTTTGAGTTATTATATTGTTTTAGTGTTCTGTCAAACATGGCCTATTTTTGTTAACACAAACCTACATAAATCAATATTATTTACATAATAGTGTGGTATTCCATGAACCAATTAAAAGTTTCATTAAAGTTTTAATTATCAGCAAATATTCTTTAATAACAACTTGCCTCACAACGAGGCAAAAAGTTCCGCTTCATCCAACGAAAAATAAATGAAAAAAATATAAAATAAACCTGTTAAAATATTTTAATTTTAAGGTAAAATTTCATAATGTAATAAATTCAACAATAAGTTACTTGTTAAAGATGAGAAGAGATGTTTCTTGAAAATTGGAACGTATAGCCCCGGTCTCCCCCACTTGATAATGAAATTCACAACTTTACACTATAATCTCGTTAATGTCTGCATTAACCCCTTGCCGTATTTTAACGAGTCACATTTCTCACGAAGAATTTAAACGAAGTCTAACCAAATGTGAATGTTACGACCCAGACAGCACAGAGACATCTCCAAGACAGCTGTAAGACACCTGCCGCATGACATTCGGACGTCTTAAAGACGTCTGAACGGTTCCCGAAAGCCTCCTGAATGTCTTGTGTTACAAAACGGTATGTATTAGAGACGTCTTTTAGACGTAGTTTAGGCGTCTTTTAGACGTAGTTTAGGCGTCTTTTTAGACGAAATCTCCAAAAAGACGTCTTTTAGACGTCATTTATGCGTCTTTTTTACATACCCGAAAAGACGTCTTATTTTAGACGTCATTTATGCGTCTTTTTTACATCTACGAAAAGACGTCTTATTTCAGACGCCAAAACGACGTCTCCAAATAGCCGACTTTAAGATGTCTTAAAGACGCCTTTTCTGACGTTAGACGTTCAGACGGAAAAACGACGTCTCCAAATAGACATCTATAAGATGTGTTAAAGACACCTTTTCTGACGTTGGACGGTCAGACCGAAAAACGACGTAAAACAGACGTCTATGAGGCGTCGGATGCTATTTGGGGCCTTTCTTTTTAAATGAAATAAAATTTGATTCGTTTGAGAGCATTAAGAATAATATTTAAACATTAATATAAATGTAGACATACAGAGAATATACATTTTGTTTACTCTTCTACGATATTTCTCGGGATGAAGACGTTTTAATCACTGTACCTGTAAAGAAAATGGTACGGCAAGGGGTTGATAGATATTCAGTGGCAATAATCTTATGAGAATAATGTTTTAAGTAACTCCATAGCGCCGGCCATCGATGACCACCGTGGCGTTCAACGTGTTAATTACACTTTTTGCATTCCAAAGCTATTTTCGATTGACCCGGAGGAAGACTGAAGAAAGGGAACGAAGCACGAGTTGTCTTCTTAGAAAATGCTCGGATTTGTGTCGCATCGCTGGTAGATAGTGCGGCGCGCTTGACGCCCGTGTAACGAATTTAGACCGCCGCTTTGACGACAGCAACGCAATTAGCCTGGAATTAGATACCCGCTGGCCATCCCCTGTTTCCTTTTCCAACCGACACCATCGCCGGAAAAGCGTAGTCCACCCTCGGTTTCTCGTCGATACGCTCTTCCGTTTCGCGTGGTCTCGCTACTTGCACCTTTCTCCCCGATTCACCTAACCGTGATCCTCCAGCATCTGGACTCGTAGCTCCGAGGAACGATCGTTCTCCTACAAATAATGAACTAGCTTTAACGTAGGCGATCTTTTTTCTTGGCCGTCCGGAAAATAAACAACGGGACATTTACGGGGTACGCGCTGGTTCCCGTTTTTTTAAATTTTTGTTCCTATTCGAGCCGACATCGTTTTTCGCCGGATGAAGCCAGCATTCGAGAAAGAAAAACCGTATTCAACGCAGCCTCGTTTCCGCGCGGCGACTTCTTGCGAACGCGGGAATGCTTTTCGGTGATCGGGCGTGTCGCGATAAATTTTCCGAAATTTAATCAACGGCTGCTACCGCGCCGACCGTGCGCGAGGGATTATTTAGAGCGCGGCACGCTTTTTCTGTTGCAGGAGCTGGAATTGAGAATAGAGACGCAAAAACAGACGCTCCAGGCTCGAGATGAGAGTATCAAGAAGCTCCTCGAGATGCTCCAAAACAAGGGGATGGGTGAGGCATTCCTTTCGAATAATCTTCTCCCCACGCACACGCTGTCATTCCGTTGAGAAACGCGACGATCGCGTGCAACGCTCTCGATAAAAACGGAGCCAAAGCGAACCTTTAACCAGCGCCGGACCAATACGATCGCCCGCGTCATCCCGTTGCATTACGGTTGAACGTAGATTTGGTTCGCTTCGGCTCCTGTTTTTAATCTCATTCGCTGAAACGTTCACCTTTTTAGTGAGAAAGGACCAAAGAGCATTCGTGCTTTACCGATTCTCTGCCAAGCTGCGCATCAGTCTACGATTACCGATCTCTGTACGACGCGACGCATAGTGCCATAGCAACAGAAACCTTGACTTCATTAGCACCGCTATTCGACAGAGTCTTAAGGACTGCGTCTCCTAGACAGAATACACTCTGCAGAAGTGGTGTCTCTACGTCTGATTGTTTAAACATCTTTAAACAATCATAATGTATTATTATTGGATATCACTGGATTCGGGAAAGTCTACAGAATCTTTTGCTGTGAAGAACAATTCAATATCTTTTATAATAACATCACAATATCTGTTCAAAGTTGAAAAACATGTCTTTTCTTTAAACTCAATTTTCTCAAGAACTCTACGTATAGGAGAAAAATTAAGGACAGATACGGAATCAACGCGAAAAACTCTATAAGAATAGCAGAGTGGGAATAGAAATAACCAAAAAAAGTTGAAATTTGTTGGACCGTGTTTAGGGATTGCAATACCGGACCAAAAATACAATACCGGTATTCGGTATTTTTTTAAACGTTGTACCGGTATACCGGTACTAATACCGGTATTATGAATTTTCATGAAGGTACAAAAACACAGTTGTTTAATAGAAAAAAACATTAACTAATTTATTGACTTCATATTTGTTGAAATATGATTGTAAAAAACATAATGCATCTATTCAATGCAAATTACCTGCAGTTGAAAATGCTCTTTCCGCATCCACGATGGTTGGTGGTATTGTTAATAATAAGCGATATACTTTCTCTAAATATTTGCCTCGATGTCCTTCATCTTCTAACAACTCGGTCTCTCGTCCAACGGTTTTGGATAAATCTATTTTTTGTATTATTTTTGTATTATTGTTCGTGGCAATTTTTTTATTTATAGCTAATTGTAATTTCTTCTCGAGAGACAATTCTTTTTCGATATTAAAATCAACATCGTCTTCAACGAATTCTTCTGGATAGGTTTGCGTTTGGTTTTCATAAATGTTTTTGTGGAAATTGACGACGAACTTAATTAAATTTGACCTTGTTAGCTTCTTTTCTTCCTTTCCGTTTTCTTTTTTAAAGCCGTTATAATTATGTAAATACCTTAAAATATTTCCCAGTTCGCTATGCCTTTCCTGTATACGAATTTTCAATGCACTGTATAATTCCGCAAACAGTGGCGCGTCCTGATCTTCAAGCGATTGCAACATAAAATTTATTGCTGCATTCGCTGTTAACGAGTTGGAATCGTTCCGACATAATGCTTCCACAGCCAGCTTTTAATTTCAAAAATCGTTCCATCGTTAATAACAAACTATTCCAGCGTGTTTTAGAATCTAATATTAGCATAAGTTCTTTTTTTATTTCAGTAAGTATATATTTTTGTAAAACGACGTTTTTAGTAGGGGAACGTTTAAATATTTTAACAACTTTTCGGATTTTTTTAATTACAGGAAGCAATCCTTGGTAAGTTAATATTTCATCTTCGTTACTATTATCTTCGTCATATTCAAACGAGGTACTTTCAACAATTGTATTATTATTTTCTTCGTTGTCACTCTCTTCGAAATCAGAATCAGAAGTTTCTAAATCCAGAGTATTTGAGCGGCGAACGTATTTCAAATAAGAGTAGATGCTCAAAAAAAATATTTATGGCTAATACCGAAAATACCGGTATTTTAACTTAGCAAATACCGGTTTCACGAAATTGCAAAATAGCACGAAATACCGGTATTGCAATTCCTAACCGTGTTATTGTCTGTGGTTGTGGGTAGTGACATTAGACAGGTGTACATTCCAGATTAATTTCTTTGTAGATGACATTCACTTGTTTACGCAAATTAATTTGTAAATTAACTCTTTCGCAGGTCTCGTTTACCCTTTTGCAACAAATTTCGTCTACAAATTCGTTTTCTTAGGCTACTTGAACGAAAAAATATCCGACATAAACAATACGTAATAATATAAAATAACATGAAATGATAAAAAACGTACATAAAAAATATTTATACACATACATGTATACACATCAATTTTCGATCATAATATGTTACTATGTTACTATGGTACATAGTAATGTAACAGTTATGGCAATTTATACGGGTGATATTTGCAACAGAATGATTAATAACAGCCACCAAGTAAGTGTCCACGGTTTGAAGGATCAGCAAAAATATTCAGACTCACAAGAAACGACAAAATGATGCTGTATCACTTCGCTGTTGAATCATCTATAATCTATAAAATGAATTTGATTCACAAAATGTTGAATTTGATCTATGAAAGGGTGAATTTGATTTGCGAAAAGATGAATAGGACTTGCAGAAGGATTGCTTTGGACAGTCACGATAGGCGGCAGCACAGTAGCCTGTCCATTGCTTCTCGCGGCTCCGCGACATGCTGTCGAATAATGAGAATTACGCGTTGTAAACGTAAAAGTAGAACTTTTCAGGCAAATAGCCCTCTAGATTGATCTTTCATCTAGCGATTTTGACTACTAAGAAACTCCGTCTTTGCATTATTGAGAAATCAGGAGTGGAATCCCGGACCCTTGCAATCCTCGCGTACGTATACGTCGTCTAGCGGTGTGAGTGTACTGTGGTAACTATGTGCAGTCACGCGCGAGTGTCGTCTGTCTAGGAGACGCAGTCCTTAACCGATCAATCCCTAGACGTCACGATTAACCTGTTACCCGGGTCAAGACGTGTGTACACCTCTTCGTTCGACTGTTCCCTTTTTCCTTTGTTCGGCCGATAACGCGTCCAAACGTATCGTAATGTAATTTGTCAAATTATATTTGCATTTGCGTCGTGTATGGCACAATGCTCGTCGCATCGATTCGATTTGTTTTTAATTAGATTCGCTAGGAGCGGCTGACGAACAATCGCCCGGTTAACAGGTCAATTAAGCGCACAGCAATTTGATCATTCGATCCAGCAACGAAAATCGTTTTACGCAGCGCACTTCGTTCGCTAACGACGCTACGAGCGGCGCAATTAATTACATTCTTCGGCGTGTAGGACCGAAAGAACGACCGAAAAAAAAAACGAAAAACCGAAAGAACAAAAATAAAACGATTCCCCCGAGAACGCAACGGCGTATCCCCGAATAGAGAGAGAGAACCATTCACGGAGACCGTTTCGAACGCCGTGATTAGCAGTTCTACCTTAGAAACGAGTTCGAATCCCGGTTGCCCGCAGCACAAGTCGTCGGAACAGACCAGAAAAAAAAAAAAAAGACCTACTGTATGCAGAAAGCGAGAAGCGTGAGTTCCTGAGTGAGTTTTGTATCGATCGAAACGCGTGGGCACGGCCGAGCCGGTTCCGCGAGATCGCAAGCCGCGACCCGTGCGAAAGAACCGTTTTCGACGGGGCAATAATCGTAAAGCGGAGGACTCATATACATATAGATACATGTGCATACATAGAAAAGCGGGCTAGAAAGCGGAACGCTCGTTGCTCGCCGACTCCCCTGGAAGTATCGGGTTGTTGTCTGGTACCGTTGCGGGTAGCGTTGCCCCCGAGATCTTCAGCCAGAAAAAAAAAACGAAAAAAAAATACAGTCAAGCTATCCGGAATAAAAGGGACTCGTTCGAAACGAGATATACCGTCACACTTCCCCCAACAAAACCATATTCGAGAGGACGTTGTCGACAAGAAAACTTAAAGACGTGATATCAGAACCGCTGTGACCACGGACAAGCCCGGTTCTCGAACCACCCCCCGCCCCAAAAGCCCCACACACCCCCGAGATATCACTCTGTCGTCGCATAGCATCGGTAACATCATCGAGCAAGGCTTCCGTCATTGTATCTCTTTCTCCTCCCAACACGCCCACGCCCCCCCCTCTGCCGCCCACTCACTCCCCGACCGACCAGCCCTTCTTATCACACGAACTCAATGGGAACAATAAACGAGAAATAAAATTGATTGTTAAATCGTGAAACGCAGACAGAGACCGTCCGAAACTCTGGACACCGAGCAGACCCCCCAAGAGCTTCTCGTTGCTTTCTGCTGTTCCAGGAAAAGAGGAGGAAAGGATCATGCTCCAGCAGATGCAGTCGTTGGCCCAGAAGCAGGTCCTTAAGCAATTTCTACCCATGTCGGCATATTCATATTCATAAATTATTATTCTTATTATTCTTATTATTATTATGATTATTATTATTCGTACGATTACGATTATTATTATTATTACTATTATTATTCTTTCTATATATGTATATCACAATCACTTGATCGACGAGTTTAGTCACGCTCATCAATGTACATATATATATATATATAGTATATATGTTATACACATAAATCATCAGAGTATCGTTCGCCGGAACGTACGGGGAAAAACGGTTGTACGCGCGTCTGTCCGAGCGTGTGCACGCGTCGAAGAGACGCGCGTACGTCTGTGCGCTCGCGGGCGCCTGTGATTAGGGATATCAGAACATTTCTTTTCGTATATCGCTTCCCACTGGTTGTTTATACGTAGTAGTTACTGCCTGAAAAAACGTAGAGTGTTATTGCGCTGTGCAAGCGGCTTCAGTGTGTTATGTCCGCGCGTCATCTCACGCTTTATCAGAACCCCGCCACCCTTTGCGTATCATCATGTCGTATCATCCGCCGTCATACTGCGCGCGCCCAGAGAAAGGGAAATCATGATCACAGTCGCCGGGGGTGGGGTGTGCCACTCTGTACCACCGCCCCGGCATGGTGGATTCTCGTTTCTCCGCCGTCGGGAGTTGAACGCACCCCTCCTCGAGTCGCGAAACGCATTCTCGCGAATCTCTGTCTCCCGATTCGAGGAGGATCGACCGTGAAAACGTCGAGCAACTCGGGGAGAGGTTCGCCGATCGTCCCCGGCCTCGGAACGCAACGAATTTCGCACCGCGTCGAGCCGGTTCTCGGCGGCGCCATTCGCTCCCTCCTCGGAAAAGCGACAAAACACGGAACACACGTCCAAGGTACGGTATGCCGCAGCAGCGAACTCGAACCGGTTTCAACTCGGTTTCCGAATAGTCGCGAACGATCCGGTTCCTTCTCTGAAATGCATGAGCCTCGATTCCCTGCCATCCGTCATCCGCCATCCTCTATCCCCGTGAACCACGGTGATCCTTTCGGTTTCACCGGTTTCCTCCCGTGGACGCAGTATTCGCACGGGATTGCTGACCGATGACGGATACCCGACCGTTACCTACCGGTCCACGACGCTTCGAGACGCGAAAAGAGTCACGTTCAAACACGAACAGCACACGTCCAGAGGCATACAGACACACACTGCCCAAGTTTCCTGACACGAGCGTCGCCGCGGTCACCAGCACGCCCACGCACATCCCCACACTTGGAGGCGACGATCAAAACAGTAGAGAAAGGTCCAGGTCTGAATTACGAGCAGCACTATTCAACCGATCGTGAAGTCGAATGGATTGAAGGTCGCATAAGGGGCGGTTCAGACTAGGAGGCAAGCCAAAGCAGTACACAGTCGCAGGCTCTAGCCTGCTAGGAGTACTTGTAGTTCCCTCTACACCCCAGAAGATGCCTATGCTAGAGTCTACGGCTGCGGACTGCTTTGACTTGCCTCCTAGTCTAGACGGACCCAAAAGGTCATGAAAATGCAAATTATAGATATGCCACCGGAAGCCAGATGAACAAAATATATTATGATGAACAAAAGGAGACAAGCGAACGAAAGAAAATCACAAAATCGTGTATTAAATATTAAATACCTCTGGTATAAAGGGTGTCTGAGAAATGTACTAGCTTAACAGAAACGAGTCCTGTGATCATCCGAAGTAACTTTGTCCTTTCTTAAGGATTTATTACCGAAAAACACGGGCGAATCAGAACGGCCAACGTCAACGACATTGTCTGCTACAGCCGCGCTCTGATTGGGGTCCATATTTTTCGTTGATAACTGCTTAACGAAGCAGCGGAGAACATTTTTCGCAAGGGAAAACCCCGCGGTGTATCACTCTATGAAAAAGTAAGCTGTGCATAATGAATTAACGATCCTGATCCTTCCTTTCTACTTTGTTGATTTCTCAAGGAGAGGTCAGCTTCTGGCAACATTCTCAATTTACATCTTTGTAACCCTTGTGACTATACATATATGTTGAAATTATGCAAAAAAATATTTGATGATCAATTAGTGTTTCTTGTTAGATTCATGCTAGGTCTATGTTATGCTCTTCGAAAGGAGGAATCTATTTACAAAGGGGATTTGAGGATTTCAAGGCCTGGCATCGTTACCAGAGTCGCCAGATGAGGGAAGTCTGCCAATACTGGACACATGACCCGATTGAGACTGGGTAGAGTGGGAACACAAGTCTTAATCTGGCGACTCTGATCGCTACTGCTGAGACTTTCAGACGATCAAATAACTAACGATGTGAAACCCGACATTTCATATCACACGGCTTAATATAATAATAGCAGTTTTCAGTCATATTGTGAGTCTAATTATTTCAGACCGAAATGGACGGCTATGGCTTTGAGCGTGTGTCAGGCGCCCTCTTTCGAAAAGCAGGGTTGCTCTTTTCCTTGCGTAACTAGAAATTTTTGCCTTTTCCTATGTTAGCCAATAGATTTGGACGAGAAGATGCGAGAAATCCAAGTTTCGATTCTGGGGGATCAATGGTTCAAAAGTTATAAGCGTTTAAAGTTGAGCGATTCCCAGTGTTTTGGACAGGTTAGCGCCGCCATGTTGTGTGTAGCGACGGTTGCGCGCCGCTTACGGAACGGAGTCACTAGGTGGCAGCACAATCACAAGCCGATAATTAATTAGTTGGTGGACGGTTAGGTCGGGGAATCTACGTGATCAACATCAGCGCGTGCTTGTGATGCCACCTAGCGGCTTCGAAATCGCTCAGCTTTAAACACATATAACTTTTGAACCATTGATCCTCTGGGATCGAAACTTCGATTTCTCGCATCTTCTCGTCCAATTCTACTGGATAGCACAGGAAAAGGGCAAAAATGTCTAGTTACGCAAGAAAAAGTTGACCCAAAAACAGACCATAGCAACTAGCAGAAGAAATAGTTTTTCATCCACTATGAAAAGCCTTCCTAAATGAATTTTCCCTTTAAATATAGGGTTCGACCGTCTTCTAAAGACCGATTCTTCTAAATTGTGTCAGATGTACGAAAAGCATCTGGTAGTCAATGTTTAATTCGATAAATTTTCGTTGTAAAGTGATGTTTCTTTCGTGCTCCACCTATTATAATTTATTCGAGTAAAATTGAGTCCATCTCTGTTCACCGAAGACTCTAACTGGCCTGGACCTGCGAAAGGAGGTCTTTAGGATTCTATTTATGGTCCCGCTGGATTTACTGCTCCGCCAGAGTGGGCTCAACGAGGAAGCTGCTGTTCGAGGCCACAGAGTAGCTCTCCTGTGACACCAGACACGGTGGTAATCGAAAACGTCAACCGTTGACAAAGAGAGCGCAATACCTTCGGGTCGCAGACCTAGTTGGGGCTTCTGATAGTGGTAGATTTCGTCATTCTAATTGGGGAGAACCTCCGTTACGGGACAGGTGCTCGATATTTTATGAGCTGTTCGTCATTAAAATTTGTATGCTGCTTAAAATGCTGCTGAATATAGAACATCAGAATATTAGAACTATATTATATTATATAATCAAAAACCGGTAATTTTCGAGCGTCCTATTAAGTAATTATTAGTTTTGTAACGTTGCAAAAATTGCAAAGTGCATCTCTAGATTAGCTCAGACCGGAAGTTGAATTTGCAATAGGCCGTTTAATAGCCTATCCAAAGAAAATGCTTTGTGCCAATTTTTGAACTCATGTGTCGACATGAGGGGTATTAATAAGATGACAAAGAAAATGAGGTTTTCCCGTAATTTCTCTTATTACTTTCAATTGAAAATTCTTAAAATAATCAGGCATATTTTAGCTATTAGAATGCACATCTATGAATTTTTTCAGAATTTTTAGCTTCGAAACCGAATTTGCAACTAAAACTGTAAAAATATAAATTTAGTGTTTCATAGCTTCTACAAGAAATCGGCATTTGAAAACTTTTTCAATTCTTTAAAATTCGGTTTCGAATTTAAGAATTCTGAAAAAATTCATAGATGTCCATTCCAATAGCTACAATATGCCTGCTTTTTTCAGAATTTTCAATTGAAAATAATAAGAGAAACTATGGTAAAACCTGATTTTCTTAGTCACCCCATTACCACCCCCCATGTTGACGTATGGGGTTGAAAATTCGCGCAAACTATTTTCTTTGAATAATCTATTGCATGGCCTACTGCAAATTCAACTTGATTTAGGGTCACTTTTGATACTACATTAATTACTGAGTAGAAACAATTGAAAATATTTGTAGTTATATACTTTTGGCTGCTCTTTACTCTACCGGACTCAAAATTGGTGCCTTTCTCCTCTAACTTATGATGTATTTGTTATGTAATCCAGTAGATTTGTACCCCAGGCGGCTGCAGTCGAAGTTTCGATACTGTAGGATCAATGGTTCAGGACTTATGCTTGCTTAAAGTTGTTCATCATTCATTGTTATTGACAGGTAAGATCGGCGCCATATTGGTTTGTAGTGACGATAGCGCGCCGCTTACCGAGCAGAACCACTAGATGGCAGCACGGGCACGCGTTAATGTTGATAATATAGAGCGGGTATTGCAATTATTGTTTAAATTTTGAAAGACATGATCACGATGTTGTGTTTTAACTGGTCTGGGATAGGTCTGGCTTAGGTTTTTCTAAATATTTTCCACGATATTTCATCTGTAATATTTTCTGATATGTTTATGATATTACTGTGTTCCCGTGCTGCCATCTAGCGGTGTCCTTACCTGTCAAGGACACTGAATAATGAACAACTTTAAGCAAGCATAACTCCTGAACCATTGATCCCACAGATTCGAAACTGCGACTGCAGCCGCCCAGGGTACAAATCCACTGAATTGCATACCAAATATATCATAATTTATAGGAGAAAGGCACAAATTTTAAGTCCGGTAAGGTAAAGTTAACCTACAATTTTTACTGAAACGCTGGCTAGCTGAGTTTATCCTCATAACGAGAAAAAAGAAGGCAGCCACTTCGACCAATTGTAGAAACAAGAAACTAGAGACTCCAAGAATAAAGAACAAAAATGTATGCAAGAATAATTCATAATTAGTATCATACCCTTCCGATGAATATCCCGAGAAACGTCGAACGTCTGAACTTTCAGTCCGAAGTTCTCGTAAAGAGAACCACGGAATCTACCAGAGTTTCGAGTCTCGACTAGTAGAATAATTGTAACGAGAGCTTGATTTTTCGGAAAATTCGTGTAGAACGTGACTTGAGTTCAGTGAAACGCGAAGGGAGGTTCCATGTGTCTTACATGATCAATGGTTTGTAATATAAACGCTTGTCACGCAACTTCCTACTAAATAACGTCAGATCTGCAAAACGTTAGTGCACCACCACACGCGATCTCTGTTTACAATTTGCGCTTGAACGTTATACATAAATTCAATATTCTCTTTACCGTTCGCTTCGTCTGTGGTAATGTAGATTGAAAACTAAGAGGTCTGGGTAAATTGCCCTCCAGCAAAACAGCTGCAAAGCAACGTGGGGGCTGCATTTTGTATTGCATTATCTGGTAAGACACAAAAAAAAGAAGAACAAAGTCAGAAACCGAACATTAGTTTGCAAAGAGTGTTTACGAAGTTGCTAGCCGGAATGTCTCGTGTAATCGCTGTATGAAAAAATGAAAAGGGAAACAGTTGTGGTAGAGAACGTGAAGACATAATGGTGTATGCGTTGTGTTTGCAATATCTTTGAGAAATGGTGGAGACCTCCATTTTTGAATAGATTGAATGCAACGTATCCTCTTTTATGTATGAATATACATTCAATCATTTTTTATGGAATTACCTTGAACGATACATCACAACGATAAATCATATTCTATTCAAGAAATCGAAGGTCATCTTTGTTTCTCCAAACATACAGCAAATCAAAAGCTGCGGATACACACAGCCAGTCTCATAATTAATGGCACACACTTCAAACCAGAATAACTTTTTTATAAATGGACCAAACGACTTCAGCTTTTCTGACAAGGAGTACGAACATTTAAGAAAAGTCGTGTTCAATCTGAATTACAGGAAAGATAGTAAACGTTTCTTGTTACAACTTTTTTATTCGAATATGTAACGAAAATTTTCAAAAACATCGTTTGTAGATTTATATAAGTTGTGTTCATGTTGAAAGTATGAGCGATATTGGTCCATTGATTTACACGTTATAAACAATCGAAAATTGCGAACATCATCAAATAATATGATAAAATGACAAAAATAGTAATTCTCACTATTCTTAATCATCTATAACTCGTAAACGATTTAATAAATTTCGACAGAATTTTCAACGTGTGCATAATTCATATCAATCAACAAATCACATTTTTTAAATTTTCGTTACAAGTCCAAATGATTTGTTTCATATTCGGACTAAACGCACCTTTTCAAAAATTTTCGTTACAGATCGTCTACTAACCGAATTCATATAGCCTGGCAGAAAAGCTGAGGTCGTTTGGTCGATTTATAAAAAAGATATTCTGAGTTAAAGTGTGTACCATCAATAATAGGACCGTCATTAGCGGATCTTTATGCAATTTATGAAGAATTTGGATGGCGAAATATAAAACAGTATAAGATTTAAAAATTGGAGAATATTGTAATATTGTTTCTAAATTAAAAAATATCATTAAGGGATGAAATCAATTTTTATTTTATTCGTGCTTCCCACAATAAATGCAGAACATTTTTATTCTGCTAAAATATCCTCAGTCTAAACATAACAGAATATCTTCTTATTCGATTTCATTTGTAGCTATTTATGAGACAAACAGTTAGTAACTCCTGTGCACCAATTTGCCCAAGATTCTGAAGCCTCAGTAAGTCGACGACCCGAATGTATGGTCCTCTCCTGCGACAGGGGATGAAAATTGGCGGGTCTCTCTCGTGGTAGAAGAAAGCAGCTGTCCCTGTACATTGTCACCGTCGCCAAGTGTACTTTCCTTTGTCACCGGAGTCACGTATCGCGCCACCTCCTCATCCGTACTGTCGCGCGAAACGTCCAAAAGCGCCGTTCACCGATTGTGAATCCGATCCCCGAACCCGTGGGGGGCCGGTTAACGGTTAACTGCGATGATTCAACGATCCGGTGGCTTTTTTCCCGGCGGGACAAAAAGACGTAGTCGGTTGTTTCCCCGGCGACAATTCATACCGGTGGAGGTTTCTCCGTTTTCTTGCGCGGCGTTTCCACCGTTCTCCTCCGGTCGGGATCTGGAACACGGTGCGAAAGCCTGAAACGAGCCGCGAGCAAACGAGTCGCATTCATCCCGGTTGAATCCGTGCTAACGGCGCGGCTCCGAGCACTCTGTTCCCTCTTCTTGTGCAGAAATTACGGGTGCTCTCCTCTCATTTTCCGCGGCGAAGCAAAAAAAATGTTCGATTGTCGACCGTCGATTAATTCGGCCCTCTTTTCTGCAGTTTACCTTGCGAAATCAGAAATTTTTGCCTTTTTCTTACGCAATCCTGTAGATTTTGGCGAGAAAATGACAAAAATTCAAATTTCAAGCCTTGGAGATCAGTGGTTCAAAAGTTACGAGCGTTTATAGTATAGCGATTTTCAGCGTTTATTCAGACATCGTCCAATGAGCGGAGCCGTGAGAAGGTTGGTTAAGGTTAGGTTCGTGTGGGGGGATGGAGAGGGCACGGCTACGCTTGCAAAACTACGTTATCGACATCACTGTGCGCTTGTGCTGCCATCTAGCGGCTCCGTTCGGTATGGCGACACTCTTACTTGTCAAAAACGCTGAAAATCTCTCAACTTTAAACACTCATAACTATCGAACAACAGATCTCCTAGGATGGAAACTTGGATTTTTGGCATTTTCTTGCCGAAATCTGCAGGATTGCATAAGAAAAAGGCATAAATTTCTGGGTACGGAAGATAAAGTTTCGACGAATCGTCCCGAGTGTAGTGCGCGAACAGTTTCGCGAGAAACCTGCGGCCTTTTGGACGGTTCCGATCGGTGTCACAGCAACGCTTGTTCTCGTAGCATTTATACTGTCGCTGTCCCGCTACTACAGTCACCATAGCACAGATCTATATCGCCACTGTTGCCACTGTCCCACCACCGAGCACCGCCGCCATCTTGTTCGCCTAACTCACGTAATTCGTGCTAGAACAGTCGTAGTCGACCCCGAAACTCGTCCAAGTTCGTAGCTAAACCCCGTTTAGTCTGTGCCCGGATGCGAAGTCGCCCTGGAAGAGCATCCTGACGTGTTTCCGGTACCGTCGACCAGTTTGTTCGATAATCCTCTGCTCATAGAAGCTCCAAACGACTCTTGAACGTTAAACAAATTGCTTGGATCACGTTCGCATCTGTAAATCCTCTATAATGATGAAGTAATAAATTCTAACGTACCGTTCTAACGAGGCGTTGCCGCCGTACAATGATGGTCGATGAATTTTAGGGCGGAAATTCGACGCGGGGGCAGATTTTGATCACGTTGAATTAGGATGATCGAGTGCTTACGCCAACGCGTCGAATGGAATTTAATATCCCAGCTTATTGGGCCAGTGGTCTATGATATCGATATCTACGGAACGGCTCGAGTTTCAGAATATTCTATCAGATTAGCAATAGACAAAGGTGGGACGAGGATTTGCTGGGAAAAAGGGGAAGGGCGACTGCTGCATTATGGCAGATAAACCTATACATGGTGTCTCAAAAATGAATTTAAAACCTTCAGAGGGGTGGTTCCAGAGGTCATTTAAAGTAACTTTTCCGTTTCCAAAATGTTCTCCAAGGCTTCGTTAAAGAGCTATTAATGAAAAACTCGGACCAATCAGAGCGCGGCTTCTGCGGACGGAGTTTTTCATTGATAACTCCATAACAAAGACGAGACAGAAATTTTCGCTGTTGAGAAAGTTACTTCGAACGAACCCAGGAACCACTGTTAGGATTTTCCGAAATTTTTTGGACACCCTGTAGAATATCTCACTCTGGAAACTAGTAGAGTTCGTATGGAATGGCCAGACACTGTAAACTCTGTAGGACGATCCAGTTACGCTCAGACAGGTAGCGGAAGTCAGTAGAAAGTGTCGATACAGGTCAGACTTGCCCGATCACGATACAGTCATTTTAAAAGTTCCCGTGACCGCGTACAGATTTCTCTCTCCAAAATCGAGCAACTGGAAACACACAGCCGGACGTTGGGAAGCAGTAGAGCAAGATCGTCTTCAACCTGATTGGCTGGCATAATCGTTTCTTAGATTCTGTTTCGTCATTTCTGATTGTCTTTTCTCTTTTCCGAAGGTCTCGCTGCTGACTGCGCCATGGAATGGCGGAGACAGAAATCTGACGTTAGGGAAGACAGCAAAAGCCACTTTGAGGTAGAACTGTATTTCCATTTCCATCAATTGCGCATTTAGAAGTGGACAGACTTTCGGAACTGAGAAAACTTATGTGTAGCGTGCGAATGGTCTACGATCGTTTCGTTCGATTTGATTCGTTTTTCAGTAACACTTTTGAGCGATATTGTTACACTTAACCAGAGAGGAAATGAGAGTGTTCAAGCCTGGGGTTTTGGTGTCCCCTCTATTCCAGCATCATCTTTTAGCCAGGAACTGAACACACATCATTTTTAGCCTGTGGCATGTATCAGAACGACCTGCAACCACAGCAGGATTCTTGTCACAGGCTAAATATAAATGAAACGGATTCTGATTCGTGTTAAAAATGATGTAGGTTCTGTTCCAGGCTGGAAGATGATGCAGGAAAAGGGTAGGGACACCAAAACCCCGGGCGTGAACACTCCTGTTTCATCTCTGACCTAACTAAAGCAAAGTTGTTAGTCACCTCGGTGATACTTGTGCATGTCCGATCACATTTGATGACCACAGCCAACAGGAGGAAAAACGTTTCTACTGATTCCCTGTTTGCGTGCGCGAGGTTCGATAGGATAACGAGAAGATCCAAGTGAAACTCCAGGGTGACGTCGCATCCAGCCGATCATGTCGGTAACTCCCTGCATCTTCGTGTTATGTGCCTGTTAGATCTAGGATTTAGGTGAAGTCTACGTGGCTTGAGCGGCATTCACAGATCTTTTAGCGAGAAGGCGAAGTCGCGCGAATGAGGACAGAGAAATAATCATTGTACTCGGCGGGGCCACTCGGTTTTACGAGCCGGACAGAGCACGCGCGACCAACATCACCCGACCGGGGTTCTCTTCATCGTGTCACACACCATCACTTTTCTTATTCTTTCTTTCTCTCTTTTTTCTTGCACCGGGAGCGTGCACCGGGTCAACACCGTGCACACTTCCCACATCGGCCGAGCCGGAGGTGTCGGCGCTCGAGAAGCGAGACACCGAACGAACGATCGAACAATGCACCAGCACCAAGGCCTGTCTCTCGTCACCGAAACTATTCCGCCCGTGAATCTTAGCAGCACCATCCCGCAGCCACGCCTGACTCTCTGAACCCCCGTATAGCCCGGTCGTTCAGCCCCTGATCAACGATTCTGTTCATCCTGATCTCCCCCCAGCACCCCAAGAACCCTCATATCGACGACTGACATACTTCATCCCCGCTAGAGGTGGTTGTATCCCGTTCGCATTCAGCGCGTGACGCAATAATGGTATTCCGATTACGGGATCGTCTGCCGTAGACTCTTCCCCGCGTCCGGGCGCCGCAGTGATCCCGGAAATAGCCAGGTTAACGTTATCGTCGACCGCGAACCGGGAATGGCAGGTCCTCGCAACCGGGAATAATCGATAGCCGTTTCGTTCTACGAGACTCTCTTCTACAAGTTTTGTTTGCCCACGACTATCATCAGATTTGGTTGCGCAGAGCATTTTCTTTTCGACCGATCCCCCTCAGCATGGCAAGCGTTCCTCGATTCTAATTGGCAAGCTGTTTTGTTCTGTTCCCGTCGATCCGCCCGCGGTTCTCGAAATTGGCAAAAATTGCGGCAGCCGGAATCCCGTTCAAAGGGTAGCTTACTTTCGGCCCCCGGGGTACTGTTGACATTTCTATCCGGCCACCCCGCGGCAATGCTGTTACCCGACGAGATCGAAGTTGCTGGAATGGATGTATTATTTTGAAACCGGTGCATGCTTGTTAGCTCCTTCTGTTTCGCGACAGTAACGCCGGGCGCGTGGCGCGGTTCGAACGAAAACACCGGCGAAACACGGACCGTAGATCTATTCAAGGTTGAACGTATGCGTCAAGGAGCCAATGAAGTATGTCAAACTGTGTCTGCATATCCCCTAACAAAGCATGCGAAAACCGGGACCGGTCTCCTAGAAAACAGGACGCTCCAGAGCAAACGAGCGAAGTCTCTTTCCTACTTGACCATCTGACCAGCCGCGATCTTTCTGCGAGACCGACGACAGTTCTCTCTATCCTTCTGTTTCTCTCTTTAACTTTCTATCTGTCTGTTTGTCTGTCTGTCTGTCTGTCTGTCTGTCTGTCTGACTGTCTGTCTGTCTGTCTGTCTGTCCGTCTGTCCGTCCGTCTGTCTATCTATCTATACATCTATCTATCTATCTTTCTGTCTCCGCCTTTGTCTCTCCTTCTGTATTTCTCTTTGCACCACGTGGGATCGAACGACGACAATACGAGACGTCGACGAGGACATCCGGATAAGAGACAGCCGATCGGGGAACGTACATAGCCGTTAACAAAACAAAAAACAGAGCGGCATGTAACGATTAACGATAGGATGTCGGTATATAACGTGTGTCGCAAACGAACGAGGCCAGATAGAAAAAGAAACGGAAAGAACGAAAGACAAGAACAAATAATAATATGCGCTGCGATTGGAATGCGTGGAATGAGCTGCTTTGGATGTGTAGGTGGTAAGACATTTAGCAACCCCCGTTACGGGAAAAAATAATCACGCCCGCATCCACCCCTATCGTCACTCACCCCAGTTCTAACTACAACAACTACTAATACTACTACTACTAATACTACTACTGTTACTACTACTACTAACTACTACTAACTACTACTACTACAACCACCACATGATCAGCCATCATCATCACGACCTCCAACGCCATGAAAACCAACCATCATGATCATCAACAACATCGACACGACCACCACCATCACCATGGTTTAAGTCTCCTCGACATATTCCGACAATTAGTGGCGGAAGACTATGCACGTGACCTCTTCCCTGATCCAGGCCCTCGCACAAGGGAGGACCCAACAGGTACACTGATCTCACACGTTAAGTCTCGATCGAACCGATCGAACCGAGAGGAAACAGCTACACACTATACCCCTAACTCCCTTCATCATCTTCATCATCTTCATCTTCATCATCGTCGTCGTCGTCGTCATCGTCATCGTCATCAACCCCCGCACTCCACCATTTTAAATACCGCGCGAGCTGATCGACACGTCTGTATGAAGTGTAACCGTCAATGTTGTTCTCTACTAACTTACTCCTGCCATCTTCTTCGTCAGCCGTCGGAGGAATTTCGCGCAATCGGACCCGGGAGAATAGGAGACGACGCGAGAGGAGTCCCAACACCGGGAAACCTTTATGGTCGTTGATTTTGTTGGGACTTCGAGTAGAGACAGACCTTGTTATCACATTTGCCCTTCACTCTATGCACCCTGTGATCGAAATTCAAATCGTTCTCGAATAAATGGTAAGAAACATT
>CM052197.1:704283-737573 GCA_028455805.1 Lasioglossum figueresi
ACTTTGTTGCGTCGCCAGCTCCAATTTCAGTCTGTGTTTACGCTACGGTCTCCTAGTGCCCCTTTAACGAATTTATTAGTTTGTGGGAAGTATTTGTTACTTCGTTCATAGATTTACAATAAAGCGTTAGTTTTGTTTGATATATTATTTTTTCTTATGTATTATTAATTGGACCGTTTATTTTGAAAGTGCTATTTTGAAAGATTACGCTATATTAAATACTTCGTTGCGTCGCCAATTCCAATTTCAGTCTGTGTTTACGCTGCGGTCTCCTAGTGCCTCTTTAACGAATTTATTAGTTTGTGGGAAGTATTTGTTACTTCGTTCATAGATTTACAATAAAGCGTTAGTTTTATTTGATCTATTATTTTTTCTTATTTATTATTAATTGGACCGTTTATTTTAAAAGTGCTATTTTGAAAGATTACGCTATGTTAAATACTTTGTTGCGTCGCCAGCTCCAATTTCAGTCTGTGTTTACGCTACGGTCTCCTAGTGCCTCTTTAACGAATTTATTAGTTTGTGGGAAGTATTAGTTACTTCGTTCATAGATTTACAATGAACTGTTAGTTTTATTTGATGTATTATTTTTTCTTATTTATTATTCATTGGACCGTTTATTTTGTAAGTGGTGTAAGTCCTTTTTTTAAAAAAATGAGATATGACGTAATTTATGCTTAATTTAGTGTGAACTTTTTGTTTATAACTAGTTAGTATTTAATATCTTAAAAAATACCAATGCTTTGTTGAATTTAAAATTGGCCGGTAAAAAAAATTGCGTAACCATTGATTGTGAAAGTGGTGTAAGTCCAATTTCCATAGACAGGTGGCGGGATTAGTGGCCACCGGTGGCTTCACGATTGTTTTATTTCACGTGCCGAAAGTAATTATTTTAGGTTACTTATTTTATTTTCCTCCAACAATGGATAATTTCATATTCACATCAGATAGTGATATAGGTAAGAAGAAATAGTAAATCAATGTTATCTTATGACAATATTATTCTATGACAATTGAAAATATTTATTTTATTTTATTTTAAATAAATTTACACAATAATAAGACCCATGAATATAAACAAAAGAATAATCTTAGAATCGGAGGATGAAGATAATTCTACTATGAAAAACAAATTAATGAAACGTAAAAAGAGAAGAAGAATTATAGAGATGGAATCTTCATCGGATGAGGATATTGTTACCGAGAACTTGAATTCTGCAAAAGAAAATATAGGAAAATATACGCAACGAATAACCAAAATTAAGCGAAATGCCCGGCAAGAGTGCTATACAAAAAAAGGAAAATTCATTCCAGCAAATTCTTGTCATTATTTATAAACAAAATTGGATTAATATGAAATATATTTTGAGTGATATTATGATTATTTCAAAATTGAAATTAAATGATATTTACATTTGGATAATTATGAAAGTGGTGTAAGTTTATTTGCAGCCTGGAAATATATATTATTTTAGTTAAATTCGCCTAAAAGAAATTTATATAATCAAATTACATATTGATAAATTGGTACAAACATTCCCAGACTTCACATAATTAACCTATATTTTTTAATTGTCAGATCTGCTGACATTTAATTTTCTCGAAACAAAAGAAAATGGACTTGCACCACTTTCAAAATAAACGGTCCAATTATTGAACTTCCGTCTCTGCGGTGGATGTAGTACATTGAAGTAAATTTGGTAGTTTTAAATTTAAATTCAATTGTAATTGATTCGTCATGTCCTTACGTAACTGTCCTTGCAAATTATTAAATTTTGAAGAATGTTTACCGTGATAATGTATCTTAATATTATATTTTTTCAACACAGATATTTTTTCACTGCATATTAAACAAACAGCACTTTCATTTATACCAGAAAAAAATAATCATATGTCCAACTATCGATAAATAGCTGATGTTCATTTTCAATTTTGCGTTTTCCAAAAGGCGAGCTAATGGCAAAATACAGAAAAATGTGTTTTCTGTGACACAGTTAAACAAAGACTGCTCATCACTGGGCTAGAATATAAAACTCGATAGAATTTTATACAATTTTTATTCGTTTTAGATGTACAAAGGCTGTTCCCGTTAAAAATAACATTGTATTTCATTTCACTTTCTTAAATTTGTCCAGAAAAATTGAAAAATGCATAAACGTCTGCAGTCTAGCCATACGAGGTCTGTTCAGATAATAACCGAACTTTATTTTTTTAAACTTTATTATTCATTTTATAGATTATTGGTCCTTGTCCCCTTCAAAGTACTCCCCTCCCCTATTCACACACTTTTCCCAGCGGTGTTTCCATTTCGCGAAGCCGTCCTGGATCGCTTCATTTGAAATGGCCTTTAAGGTGTATTATGTCATCAATAGTCTAAAAAGGAGGCTGAGGGCTGATTTTCTTTCCGTTGTTCGGTCATCAAACAAGGAACAAATTTTGCTGCAACTCGATGCATGTTTAATTTCTCCGTAAAAATTTCGTGACATGGCCCAGTTGAGATGATAACCTCTTCTGCAATTTCTCTGACAGTCAATCGGCGATTTGCACGCACCAGATCGTCGATTTTCTGAACGTGGGAGGCATCAGTTGAAGTCAAAGGTCTTCCTGGTCGAGGACCATCTTCAATTGACTGACGACCACTTTTAAATCGTTAAAACCATTCGTTAACATTGCGTACGACCCAGAGCATCACCTCCGTAACCTTGTATCAAAAGTTGAAACGTTTCTGTGAAAGTTTTCCCCAGTTTCGCTCAAAACTTTACGTTGCATCGTTGTTTCAGATAATCGAACGTTTCAAAAATCGTCAATAACACTTAAACACGTTGCACTCGAATAACAATATCACGAAAACTAAACGAGATATCAACAATCCAAGAACATGTGGTTACAGAGGAGGTTATGCGCAACGCAATGCTGCCAACCGCATATCACTAAATATCTCCATTGCCGCGTAATTCAAAATGTTCGGCTATTTTCTGAACAGACCTCGTATGTATGTATACAGATATACAAAGTGAGTCACCTAAGACACAAGCCACCTGAATAACTTCTACATTTTTTGAGATAGGAAGAAATGTTTCAGACAAAAGTTGTTTGGTTTCGAGGAGCCCATTACACGGTGTACATAACATTTTCTCTGGTGGAGGTGCTTAGGAGATTTTAAGGTCAACATAGTTTTCTTTAATAGAACTACATATTTCTGAACTACTCTGTTTGTAACCCTTCGCGAGACAATATGAACGATACAGTCATTCAAGGTAATTGAAGGTCATTTAAGGTCAGAAACTTGAAACGGATGAAAAATATAATTTCACTCTGAATGCTTACGTAATGGGATATTCTTACCTTTATTAATGAAATCAAAATGTTTTTACTACTCACACTGTTCCGCTGAGTGAATCTAAACGTAAACGAACTGCGCCGAAACGCTTAAGACTAAGTTATAATTGGTATCTTGTGCAAAACAATATTTTAGGATGAAAGATAAACCCTCAATATTTTCAGTCGCTAACCTCTCATTTAAGGATAATACGCGGGTGAACACCCTTAACTTTATTTTTTCTTTCTCGATTGCAAAAAAGGAAAATAGTCGAACGTACTTCCTACATTTCACATATTTTTAGTATAATCGTGAGCAAATTATTAAGGGTGAAAAACAATTAATTTTTTTAGAGGTGGAGATTGCAAGCAACCATTTCATTGATTTCATTACATAAGCATTCACTGTGAATTTATGTTTTTCATTCTGTTTTGTTTGTGACCTTGAATGACCTTGAATGACTATATCGATGAAATTGCCTCGCAATGGACTGCAAACGTAGGAGTTCAAAAATATATGATTTCATTGAAAAAAACAAGGTTGACCTACAAATCTCTTAAGCACCTCCACCTGAAGTTATGTAGACCACGTAATGGACCCCTCAAAACCAAACAACTTTTGTGTGAAACATTTCTTCCTGTCTCAAAATATGTAGAAGTTATTCAGGTGGTTTATCTCAGGTGACACACCCTGTATACACAAATACACATGTTATGCGTTCAGTTTTCATAATGAAATCATAACAGTTTTTAAACAATTTTGCAGAGTGAATAAGGTACCCTATTTTATCCGTAATTTTAATGGCCGTGATATAACGCAAACGACTTCAAATCAGAGAGGAAATGAGAATGCTCACGCCCGGGGTATTTTCTGTCACCACTTTTGTCAATATAGACAGAGCAAACCGAGGTTTAGCATGGAACAGAATCTATACCCACTTTTAACATGCTATATATCTATTTGTATAGGTTATGTTCCATGCATGGCGCGGTATAACTATTTGGGGCCTCGGGCAAAATAGAATTTCGGGGCCCCTAACTCCAACTAAACAACTTTCACGTTGGAAAAAATAAAACAATTGTAAAAACGTCTACATATTTATTATTGCATGAAAAGGTAAATAAATTCTCCCTCATCTATGAAAACCTTTTACATAAAAATACAAAATAATTGGTAAACAATTACACATATTGATATATAAAGAGCATTATAAATCTAATACATTTACGATTGCACTACTTATTTAAATATTTATTTTTAAAATCAACACAAATGGTTACATCACTTTCAATAGATAATATGGATAAATTTGATAGTTTATCCTGCCCCAAAGTATTTTTTAAACAGTTCTTAATTCTTTTAAGGACTTCTTTGTTAGAAATATTGTTAGAATTACCTCAACGTTTGTGGGCGCGAAGACGCAACCATAAGAAAATAATGTCGGTATGCGATCACTGTCCGTATAGAGCACAGGCTGTTTGACAAGAATCGCGACTTTACTGTATTTTCCCAAATTAGAGTTTGAGTTTGAAATTCTTTTATGAGAAAAACGTAGAATTTGGATCTTGGATCTTGGTTTGTGTTCGGGGCACCCTTTTGCTTGGGGCCCTTGGCATTTGCCCAAGTTGCCCATAGGGTAAAGGTCGTTGCAAACACTAGACCGCACCGTTTTGGGTTACTTCTATGTAGTTTCAATGGGGACGCGCACACCAGCGGCAACAGCACAGCGGCGCCCATTCGCATTGAAACTACCAAAATGGCGACGGCACGGCGGCGCTACGCTGATGCGGTCAAGTGTGCCACGACCCTAACGCGCCACTGGTTCATGCTAAACCTGGGTATGTTATGTCTCTGTCTATACTGACAAAAGTGGTGGCTGAAAAGGAAAAACCACGAACGTGAGCACTTTCATATGCCTTCTTTTCAAATGACTTGAAATCAGACTGAGACAGTGTTGCCAAATTTCTGCCTGTACTAGAGACGGCCGTGGCATCGTCACGGCGCCCAGTGGACTGGATCGAAGATTTTAGTGACATTTTACCAAGAAATGAACTTTCTTATATCGATGTCTAATCATCAGAATATCCACTGACCTCGAAAATGGAAGAATTAATCAAACTAAATGCAAATTGCAGTTGTACCGAACATTTAAAGTTGAACATTTTAGAATCTGCGATCGACACCCGGAAAATGTCCATTCTTTTTCGCGATATTTTGACGATCCTGTTTAATATATCAACCCCACTTTTTTCTACAGTAAACATCATTATTCTACATTAAGAAATTATAATTGCAGTTACATTTATGGTCCAACACACGTTGGGACCAGCTGCAATGTGTTCATGACGCTTTTCTTTACATAATGTATAAAAATCACGTCCCACTTCGTCCACCTCTCTGAGTTATTACCGTTTAAAGTTAGTAATGTCCTATTATTTCACATGCGTTCGGTAGCCATCATCGGTACCCTACGGAATATTAAGACATTTTTCTATTAACAAGTTCAATAAAAAAATGTATTATACGTTGTTTATTTATTTATTATTATAAAGTTTGGAAATTATACAAACCCTGAAAATTTTAAGAACAGCAACAAATTAAAACATACTTTATACTTTATATTCTATTATTAACGACAGACCCACGCATGTCAACAATAAAATTAACGTCATATAAAAAGAAAAGAAATTTATTAGATTCTGAAGCTATGCAGTTATTTAATAAGTACTGCATAAGTGTATGTGTATAAATAGATAAAGTTTTGCAGATAAAGTTATTGTACTTTAACACTTCTGAAAAGAATGCATGTTCTTTGACACTTTCAAGTGTTTTTTCACTCGATTGTCAACTGTTTCCCCCTTAAAACAATGAAATAACAAAATAGCATTCAGTTGGAATAGAACCATTGTATTGCATAGTAGATTCCTCATTCGAAACACTTTTTCCGAAGTCTAGTTGTTCCGTGTTTTTCTGTATAATATTCCTTTTATAGATTATATTTAGTGTTTATATTGTTTTGAGTACAGTTAAGTTTTTTCTGTGTCCGATTAATTTTATTGTGATTTCTTTATTCGTGTAGTTATTTAAGTGTTTTTTATATTTAATAATGGAGGCTTTGCGTACGAATGGAGACCTGTATTTTACATTACGAAATTTGTCTGAAGACATAAGTAGCTGTGAATTCTTACATAAAAAGATATGTGAATTTTTTTATACGTTTTTAAATAGATATTGGGTTGTTCGGAAAGTCATTTCGTTTTTTTCTTGTGAAAATGAAAGACAATTTTCGTATAATGAACAAATATTTTATTAAATTATATATTGGCCAGTCTGGTCCAATACCTTTTTCCATCTTTCTGGTAGTAGCATGATTCCACGCTCATAAAATTTTTGGTCTTTTCTGGCAAAAAACTGATCGAGGTGGTTTTTGACCTCCTCGTTTGAAGTGAAGATTTTACCGTCTAAAAATTTTTGCAGTGACCGGAACAAATAATAATCCGAAGGTGCCAGATCTGGAGAATATGGTGGCCCATTCAAGCTGTAAAAGCTTTTGGCGAGTGACCAAACTTGTATGAGGTCTCGCATTATCTTGGTGGAACACTACACCTTTTCTGTTGAATAATTCTGGCCTCTTCTGTTGAAGTGCATCATTCAGTTTGTCCAGCTGATGACAGCAGACTTAATAATTAAACAAAAAAACAAAAAAAGAAAATTTAAAAAAAGAAAAAAGAAAACTTTGTAAACCAGTTCTGGCACTGGCGTACTGTCAACACATCTTCTCCATACACATCGGTTAATTTCTTTCTGTCTCGAATAGCATTTTTACCTTTTCTATAGTAAAAAAGTAAAATATGACGAAAATGCTGCTTAATGCTCTCCATATTTAAAAGGGCACCAACCAGAAACTACTGCGTAGAATCAATTGGAATTTTTCACACACAAGCCTTGCTATATCAGCTTTCAAAACATATAATGATTATGCCGCTTAAGTGTGAAGTTGGGTGTAAAAAAATACACTTAAATCCTCTATCGGGAAAAACCGAAATTACTTTCCGAACAACCCAATAGAATGTTTTAATTCTTTTTATTTTTGGAAACCGCACTCTGATATCTACAATGGTTCAGAAGTTCTACTAAAATGTCACTAAAAATCTTCGATCCAGCCCACTGTGCGGCGGTTCACCGTGAAACGTGACGGGTCGCTCAAAAGATCTAGATGAAAAATTGATAATGCGTCTTTCGAGTCTCGAGATGTACATCGGTCGGTTTGCGATCACTGGTAGAACTCATCGTACACATATATAGTCATACACTGTTCGCCGAAATGCGTATCCACGAATTGTCCGTGTTCAATGGCAAATGCTCGTCGATGTCAGCACGTCTCGACGTTTTCGGTTCCGCTGTCTCTCCCACGCCCCCATCAGACCCTCACTTTTCTGCACGTGTGTCACGGCTGGGCTGTCGCGACTCTCTCCGTTCAACCACGACGATGATCGCGCGGAGAGATCATCGTACGAGCGACGGATGGATGCATCATCGCCTCATTCTGCACAAAACCGCGCAAAGCATACATATCCCCTTCGCGACGAGTCGTGGATACGCATTGCTCGCGTCTGTTCATCTTGTCCATAAGACGTGGCCGCGTTTCGATCCGAGTTTGTGTCCGTTGGTCGGACATCGGGAAACACTCTTTATTTGGCTCTCGCGTTCAATATCCGTGAACCGATCTCGCGGGATTTTGCACCCGATGATCGGCGGTAGATAGATAGATCTCGATACACACAGAGAGAAAGAGAGAGAGTGAGAGAAAGAGAGGGAGAGAGAGGGAGGGAGAAAGAGGGAAGGAAAATGAGAGAGAGAGAGAGAGAGTGTGTGAGATAAATATATGTATATACGTATACGCATATGTATATGGGAAACAAAAAAGCTGAACGGAAGCGAGAAAAACGCGTCATCGAAACGCCGCGCGCAGAAATATGGACAACGATGTCGGCCGTACGTCGCGGTGGGCGAAAGAACTGCGGCGGCGCCCGGCGTCCGCAAGAGGATCGTTCTGCCGTGGATAGACGCGGCCGGGAACAGCGTCGAGAGCGATCGTATGTATCCGAGAGACAAAATTCCAAACAACGAGAACGCAAATGGCTCAGGCAAAATTCAGACCCGGCGAATAGATTATCAAAACCCATTCGCTCGCTTTTTGAGAGTGACCTTGCGATCGTGGCGTCGCGTCCGCGAGATCGACAGAGATTGTCAACAGCTTTTCTCAGGCCTAACGGGGGAAAAACAGAGGTAGAGAGAGAGAGAGTGAGAGAGAGAGAGAGAGCGAGAGAGAGAGATCGTGGATGTCATCGGTGATCGGTGATGCTCCTGTGACCACCGGAAACGGCCACGCGAGAGACGCGAATCACAGATCGTACGATTTCGTCGCTCGTCGCCGACGACAACGCGATGAGAATGCCCTCGGGATACAGCACCTGGTCATTCGGAGGAGCGAGAAAGTTTTTCGACCGGATGGATGTGTCGATGGAGGAAGGAAGCTCGGCGGAACGTCGCTTTTCTTTCGTCAACCGGGACGCTGCCGGTGCCACTTACGCTTCCTCGAAACTGTCCCGGCAGGGGATCACCGAGAATTTCGTTTCACCTGACGGTCCACTGCACGCGAGAACTCGTTCTCTTTTCAGAAACCACTTTTTAAACTTCGATTCGACCGACCAGACTTTCCGTCTGGCGCAACACGATAATTAAACTATGGAAGTCAGTTTCCCACGTCGGTAAGGTAATCCTCTGTAATTTGTGCAACTCAACGAGGGCCATTGAATAAGTAACGAGACAAATTCATGTAGCTCAAAAACTGTTTATTCAATTAATACAATATTTTCGATACCTGTCAACATAATCCCCCAACACTAATACATTTGTCCCATCTTTTCTCTAATTTTCTTATACCCCTAATGTAAAATTCTTTCGGTTGCTGTTGGAGCCACTTTTGCACCTGAATCTTGACATCTTCGTTGGAGACCAAACCTCTGAAAATCTGAAGAGGCAAGATCTGAACTATAAAGAGGGTGTGAAAGAATCTCCACGCCCAGTTTTCGAATGCATCTCGTCAATGCGAAACTCAAGGGAGAAAGTTGAAACTTCGACCGGCACTTCGCTGCGAATCGTCGACACTTTCGCGGCCATTTTTACACTGTTCTACCCGCTTGTAAATGTTTGAACGGTCTAAACACTTATTCCCGTACACTTTTAACATCCTTGCATGGATCTCACTGCCATTAACACCTTCTGCGACTAAAAATCTAATCACAGAACTTGACATTTTGAACTGACTGAATTATAGGTTAGGTTTATAAAATCTCGTCAAACAGTCGATCAGTAGTCGTTACAAGGATGCCAACTTGAAATATAGAAATTTCATTTTCCTTAATTAGTTTGGTTCGTCTTGAGTTGGTTAATTACATAACACCTAAATTAGAATTGTTGTCATCAGATGTGTCTCTATTGTTGTTCCTTCAATTTTTTACCATAACATGTGGTATACTCGCAGTTAAAATGTTGTACGTTTGACGTTTTACGGTTTGAAATAACCGCCAAATATCGATTAGTTCATGTTCGATCCATTGGTTTCTGTTTTGCTTTCTGGTTCTATTAACCTCGTGTTTGTGCCACAGTAACTTGTGCACCGGCATAGAAACAACATGTGTTTTTACATGTCATTTTGTCCTTAATTTCTTCATAAAGCAGGTTGGTAATTTTATTACTGTATTGTAATTATGTATTTAAATTTGTTCAGCACATTAATACTGAAACCTCTATTTAAAATTTACAGACGCAGTTTTTTCTACTTTCTCGAAAAGGATCCATATTAGGATCGAAACGTAGAAAGTTTAATCAAGCTAGCAATATTGCTTTAATTTGTATCTCTGATCGAACCTTTGCGCCGAGATCATCAATACATCTTGTTATTAACAATCTTACGATCGATAACAAAACATATTTGAAATATAGAAAGTTTCGTATTGATTCATGAAAACGTTTAGGAGCTATATCAGTTTGTCTCGTTACTTATTGAATGGCCCTAGTAGGCACCACACCCCGGCAAGGATAGTGACGCAACACAAAAAATAACGATTTTGAAGTTGGAACAGTGATCGATGCCTTTAGTTGATCTCGACGTGCTAGAGAAACGTCACATATTTAACTCCTAATTGAACCGCTAAAGTAGGGTTTGCGGTTTCTAAAAGAAAATGATGCAATTCGAAAACCGGGTTTTTCAGTAAAAAACCGATTTTATATTTATACATAACACTTATATATCTTCTGATAAATTTCTTCCATTAGCTACAAAAACTGACATTATTAAGTTATCCGGACACATATTATCAAGAATATATAAAGATTATTTTGCAGAGGATGACTGCGATGTTAAAAATAGTGACGAAGAAGAAAACCAAGACATATCTATGATGAAAAATGCTATGGAAATAGCAATAAATAAATATCTGCAAGTACCTGACGAACCTTCCTCTAGTCCTCAAACATTAAAGAAGGACTTTTTAGTCTTAGAGGCTACAAATAGAAGAACAAAAAATGTAGAATGTTTATTTAATGCTTTAAAGACAATTAAGCCCAGTTCGGTAGCAAGTGAGCGAGTTTTTTCTATTTCTGGTAATTTTGTGCCCAAAATAAGGACACTATGTTATTATGTTTTTCTTTTTTGTATTTTTGAATTGTTATAAATAAAAAAAATTAAAAACTTCTATTTTAAGTTGTAAATATGTCTTGGTTTTTATGTGAAAAAATTCGAAACCGGTTTAAACCGGTTTCATGGAAAAGTTACAATTTGAAAACCGGTTTTTTTAAAAAGTCGGGTTTAGTATAAAGCCAACGATAAAGGACAATTATGTCAGTTTTATTTTTGAGCTAGTTCTATTTGTAATTGCAAGAACAGTGTCACTTTAGAGTTGATGGAAGCATCCGTAATATCATTTTTAGAGTCGAAAAATTCAAAAACTTCCAAAAATATTTTTCTGAAAGACTGAAGATGTCTGTAAGGGACTGTCGTGAGGGTTGGGAAACGTTTACATTTACACCGTTAGAAAGGTATAGTTGCTAGCTACATTTTCGCTGTAGAAAGTATAATAATAACGTTAACACATAAAAAGTTATAACCAATTTTCTGAAGACAATGTTTTCGACAAAAAAAAATTTGCCGTCTAAGTTGGACACCCCAAAAACACTGAAAAGTAAATCGCCTTATATTCAATGTCTATTGAGTATTCATTTTTAGATCATGAATTGACACAAAAAAAAACATTGTTCAATCAATAATAAACGGCTTAATCGTCCGATTCACTTTCACAATGTTTGCATCAATAAGAAAGAAACGCAATGAAACTTTTTAGAAAATATTTTCACCCTTTGCTAGACACAGCTACACTGAGCACGACTTGTTGCTCCTAATGCTCATGAAAAGGTTGATCCTAAACAGAAAAAAAGTTGACAACCATGACATTGGAGTTTCCAGTGCATTAACGTGGAAAAAGCACTGTCCCAACTTATACGGTGGCCCAACCTTTACGACAGTCCCTCACTATTTCGATGGAAATTTTATAATTTTCACACTTCACCTACCGGAAGCCTATTAATAGAATTTTCAATAATTGTGCGGTACCAAAAGAAAGCATAGAAATTTTCTTTTACATTGCAATCTTAAATGAAACTCTTAGATGACGTTTTTGAGGTTGACTCGTTAGTTCACAATTAAAATTGCTGTTGCTATTGAAGGTTCCATTAAAAACTGTATGGCCATGCATCATAGATTTTTCAAAATTATGCAATAATCACCGGTCGGTAATGTGTTAAAATCGGTGTTGTAACACTACTGCATTTTTGAGGTTATGTCAGTATTCTTGTCGGGCTGCGATATAATTGCACAATACATTTACAATTTGGAAGCAACAAGAGGAACAATAGACACTGTCCACAAAAATATTACTATATCGGTATATGACTTTACAGAAAACTGTAGAATTGAACGAAATGAAAACAAAAATAATGTTTGCTCCGATTTTGAGAAATTTACGTCGATACAGAAAAGAAATGGAGCAAAAAAAAGAAGGGGCGGACGCTGTTAACAAAAATATTCATTAATTATGTGACTTTGAAGTTACACGGAGCTGTAGAGGGTTGAATTAAAGCGTAGTTTCGTTGTTCAAATTTATTTCGGTGCAGAATAATTGCGAAATATAGATCTTCCGTTATTATCGTCGCTTCATACTCGTTGGACAATTTTTTAGCGGAAGTTATTTATTTTAATGTAAGAAATTTTAATTTATTGTAAGAACGATAATAGTACAACGATTGCTATCATAACGTATAACGTTATCATCTTCCTTTTTCAAAGTATTCTAAACTCGATTAGTTTCGACTGGGAAATAAACATTAATGAAAAAGGAGGGGCAACACGATGGCGCCAGGCGGAAGGTTTAATATGGGATTCATTGTTCCTCGTACGCATAAAATTCGAGAAAGTACGATAGATGATAAACGATGTAATGTTCAATCTTCGACCTCGTACGAGGAGCAGCCTTATGGTCGATCGTAAAGTTTGAACAGCGTTGCCCTGGGTAACTGAACCGAGATGGGTGATCAACGGTGAGGAGGATGACGTTCTTCTTCCCTTTTACTGTTACCATTACGGGCATTCGTGGTTTATAAATCCTCCCATGTAGGAGAACAAAGAGTGCTCGTGGGATATATTCAAGTGGCTTTAAACGAACGCGGGCTCTGTATTCGTGGAAAGGACAATGTTTTTTCGAAACACGCGTGCAGTGGACGAAGAGAAAGAGAAAGAGAAAGAGAGAGAGAGATTGCGGAGGAGAGGAGAGAGGTCCTCGATTGCACCTCAAATTGTCCATGAATTATCCGAGGTAGCGCAAACCACGGGACAGATTCGTGCGTTAGCGAGGCCGCACCAAATCACCGTAGAAAAAAAAAACTATACATCTCCCTTCTACGAACCACCGCATACATCACACCAAAAAAAAAAAATGAAAAAGAAAAGAAAAAAAAAAACAACTACAACCAAAAAAAAAAAAAATTACCAAAAAAAAAAACAAAAAAAGTCTAAAAATTCAAACAAAAAAAAAAAACCCTCGCACGCTCGCTAGAGAGACACGAGACGGGCGGAAACACGTCGACGAGTGTAACCGTGCCCGTATTGCTTGTGTTGTAAAGGAGCTCAAAGCCACGAACGAGAGCCTGAAGAGCCTCCAGACGCAGCTGGAGCTGGCGTACGCTTCGACCGCGTCGTCCGGGGCAGCCGTGGCGGGCGGATGTGCAGGTCTTGGGCTAGGTAGCGTATCAGGTGCTGGAGGAGGCGGTTGCGGTACCGTCCTTGGGGGTAGCGTGGCGGTTCCAGGCGGCGTGCCCGGTAGCACCACCCTGACGGCCATCATGGAGACAAAAGATGCGCGCATACACACCTTAGAGAAGCAGGTGACATTGTTGGAGACCGAGTTACAGCGTATCAAGGAGTGCGGTGGTAGACTGAGGGAGCAGTTGCTGAAAGCGACCGCCGTTCCGAGTAGCGGCGGTGGTCTACACTATCAGCAACAGTCGCAGTTGCAACAATCATCGGTACTACTGCAACAGCAACAACAACAAGCACAAACTAATAATAATCTAGCCATGGGAGGTATCGAGTCGCAAGCGCGACAGGGATTGGTGACGGCCATGGGTGGTGGTTGTTCGCAGCAGCCCGGCACGTTGGCCTTGGCCAGGGGACCGTCCGTGATGACCTCTCTGGTACCGTATGGTCACACGTCGTCCACGGCATTAACCAGTTCATTGCTTGCCGGTTCGACAGGTGGGACCATGGGCGGCGTAGGAGGTGGGGGCGGTTCCTCGTGCCTGGCCGGCATCTCGTCGGGCGCTACCACTGGCGTGGTCAATCCCTATACCGATCGTTACGCCGATCATCTCCATCAGCTTCACCATCACTACCCTCTTCATCATCATCAGCCTCATCTCCATCATCAACAGCAGCACCAGCTGCAGTTGCAACATCAGCAGCAAATGCAGCAACACTTGAAACAAATTGAGCCAGCGGCGCAGGGCGCGCTGGCGTTGCACGCGCACAACTTCAACAAGCACGACATGAACTTCAAACGGCAAGTAAGTTTCTTCATCAACAACGTGCGCATCGAAAAGAACGACGCCGTCTAGGGACGTCCGAACGGATATCTATCGTCTGTCGCGTCACGCCGGACCTGGCGCGCCGCAGGTTCTTCCTCCGCGTGAGTACCATATACCCGATCTCTCTCATAGGTGTCACGAGAGAAAGAGGGAGAGAGAGGGAGAGAGAGTGTGTGTGTGTGATGGACTCACGATATATATATATACGTCTATATCTATGTTGTATATATACATATACTATAATACCCCTCGCGTCTCGTTTCGAATCAAAAATCGTCGAGAGAAACCGAGCTCGAGCTCGAGACTCTTCCGTCTCTTCATCCTCGAGCCAAGGACGGGGGTTGTCCAAGACGGTCCAGGGTCGAGACATTGATGTTGTCGATGCGAGAAAGTTTGCTTGCGTATGCCTGGGAGAAAGAGAGAGAGTGAGAAAGAGAGAGAGCGAAAGAAAATGCAACAAAAAGAACGAATGAGCGAGAGACTGCCAGTATATGTCTGCCCTACCTGGTCTCAGTCGAGAGGAAAGGAAGCCGAACAGCCGCATTGCCAGGAAGCTGCGTGGCGTGATGGTCGTCGTTAATCATTTAGGTCGATATACGTACCACGGATCTTTCGATTCCTTTCGTCTTCTCTTCGAAAAGCGTCGCGTCGCACGATGCCGTATATGAGTCCGTGAGAACTAAGTGGTCAAGGTTCAAGATACGAACGTCCACGTTCTTTCACGACCGCTACCAATACGCACACTAGACCCCCGCAAAAATGTCTCGCCAACTCCCCTCCAATGGTTGGTCTGAAACACGATACGCTTATTTTTCTACGTTCAATGGATCCACGCGTTGTTCCCCATTTCACGCCAGAGTCAACGCAATACAGTTTCTCGTCCTTTCGCCGAACAAGAAAATAATACGATTCGTTTGTCTCTCACCGTGGACCGATTAGGCCACGTTTTACTTCTCATCGACTCGTACACGCGCTCGTGGCGCAATTAGCGTACCTGTTTTCTTTACCTCCCGGCATCCCTTTCTTATCGGACAGAAGAGTTTCTATTTTTTGACTCGATTGTACCTGTTTAAGAGAAAAACGACGAAAAAACAAATAGTAAGAGGACGTAACGTCGTAGGTTTAAAGAGAAGAACTGACCAGTGAAACCCGTTGCTCGTTCCCTAACCGGGCGAATCGACGCGACGGCGGGCGTCCCTGCAACAAAAAAAAAACCGATCGCCAGGGTACTCGGAGAAAATGGGTTTCGAGGAGTTCTTGTGAGAAAGTCAATGAGAAAGTCATAATTCGGTAGCTCCCGGCGTGTAGAGCCCGAGAACAACTGTGCGTACCTAATCTGTAGGCCTTAGCAGATGATTATATCTACGTTGTTGACATTCTGGATTCTCTATAGATGTTGGAAGTTGTACAATATCCCGATTAGATTCGCCGTTCTGTGTAGCCGGCATGTCGTTCCGATCGCCGATCGGCGTGCGTATATTTTTCTTGTGACACGTTCATGCATAGCGCACCGCGTATCCTCTCGCGAGGGTTTCAGCGCGTCCGATGGATTTGTCTTCGGTAGGACTATTAGATTAACTTACACCTGAATTCGGTCTGCGGACAACATTGGCCTTAGCACGTCCCGCGCGAGTATTACGAGATATTTTTTTAACGAAAACGAAGCTGCGAAGAAGGAACGTTCGAGTGCGTCTAGAGAAACACTCGGCAGGTTTGCGATTACGCCGAGAAGAAAGAGAGCCGAACGAGAAAGAACAAGAATGAAAGAAGGAGCATAACAGACTCGGCGAAGATGGCAGAAATCGTTACGAGGGACCATCTTCCCGAAACTGATCGAAAGAGCACGTAGAATCTCGCGTAGCTACGCGCGTACAGCGATGGACGAACGTTGCGAGAACAAGCTGAAGAAGAACCGGAAACGCAGAGAATAGAGCGTGCGTGTACAGTGCGTAGACGAAGGTAGAACAAACGAAACAACAAAAAAACAACAAAAAAAAACAGAAAAAAGAAACACGTAACGAGAAGAAGCTTCCAACGGTATATTTTCGTAGCTCAGAGCGTTTTAAGTCGCCTCGATGTCCGTCATCCCCGAACTGTCGGTGCCGTTCCCACCCGTTTAGGCGTTGTACCTAGCTTAACCAGGCAAAACGAAGCTTCTCTTTCGCGATCGGTCGCGCTTTATTTTTTTACTGAAGACGTGCGACGAGGTGTAAATTGTGAACGGGATTAACGAACGTCCGAACAATGTCACAGGGACGATCTCGTCTAAGCGGCGGACCGTTTTGGTGACCGAGCCGCATCGAGCTGCGTAACGTTCCCGCTCGTTTCCACCGTAATCGGACTATCGAACGGGCTGCGGAAGGTGTTCCGGAGCCCGCAGAACCGCAGCGGTCGAGCTAGGTATACCCTAATCGCTAGCCCCGCAAGGATAATCCTCCCTCATCCCGGTGTTCCCGGCCCCGGAGGATGGAACCGTGACAACCGGGAGCCAAACCGGCAACTTGCGCGTCGCTCGCAAGGACATCCCCGATCTCCGGACGACATCGTTTCGCTCGCCTCAACAATGTTTCACGATCTCGCGCGTCCGCTGATCTGCCGATCCGCAGCGGACCACCTTCAATTGTCTGTTCGCAAGGTCCGCAACTGAGCCTAAACGAAAAGCGTGTCTGCGCACTTACCGGCGATCCTCTTCGGACTCTCCCGGCGACCGGGAACAGAGAAAAGTAGAGAGACGCGGTCACACGCGAGCCTGGAGTCACGATCGATAACAATGAGAGAGAGAGAGAGAGAGAGAGCCATCGGAACGGGAGAGAGTCATCGGAACGGGAGAGGAGAAAGAAAAAGGAACGATTCTCGTTTTTCTCACGTCACCCTGTCGCTTATCTCCACCCGTGCCTGTGCGTGTGTGTGAAACGATTCCGCCACCCCGCTCGCCCCCTTTCTCGAGACCTTGACAGCCTCGAGGCAGTCGGTGCTGCAAGGACGACTAAACGTAATCGGAGAACGAGAACAATCACGCGTCCAAGCGACAATCGAAGGAATCTCTTCCGTTGTCTCTTGCATGAACCCTGTCCCGACCCTCTTCCCTTTGGCAAACCTGTCCTTCACTCCGACGATCCCTGGATATTCCTTTCGCGTCGAACCTCAAAGGCATTGCATCCCGACCGAAAGGACGCAAGGTGAAACAGAAGCCGACCTTGTAAAACGCTGATCCATCCCTCCGAGTTCCCTTAATTCGGGTCAAGGGTGCGTCAGCGATAGCTGACCGAAGTCAAGTTGGCGACAGGATAACGTCAATCGAAAAGAGAAATAATAACAGTATTGACAACTACAACAACATCAACAACAACACAGAGAGAAAGAAAGAATTAAATGTGCTCGATCGTTCTCTGATCCAGCTTGAACCTTCTGGCCTCTCCCATGGTCCCGTCGTTTCTTATTTTTCATTCCCCCCTGTTACGAATTACTTTCCTCGAAGTTCGCCCACCGTTTAATTTTGATCAACATCTACTCCAGAATGATTTCTTCATCGTCCAGGATTCGTTTCTCCAATTCGTTCGATCACGGCGTTTTTAAACCCGCCATCAGCCATGCCTCTCACACGCGTTCATCCCGCACGCAGCCGATCGATTCGCCATTCGCGGTTGAATCGTTTCGCTCATCAACGAGGACCGCTGCTCGCACTTTCGGCAGCCTAGAACCCCCGACACCAATCATTCCGGGCACATCGGATCGAATTCGCATTCCTGCACTCTGCTCCCCACGTAGCGTCACGTTAGCATCGTCAACGATCCGCCATTCCCGCCACTTGTATCATCCACTTGGTTCCGTTTGGTCTTTGCTAGCCGCAACACTGGACAAGCCTAAAATCACAGTCACCACCGTCACGAACCGTGAGAGAAAGGACCCGTCGCCAAAGCACCCTGTCCTTCATGCATCATCGAGCATACTCACCGAACCATGTCCGTTCATCGTCGTGAACTCGTGGCACGCTCATTATTCGTCTCGTTACCATCGGTCGCATTATCATATAGAGAGATCCAGCGTGTTCCGATCAAGGGAAGCTGGTCTACGTTCATCGTCATCGATCGTTCCATGTCATGATCATCATCCAGGACCTGGGCGTCGGATCATCCGCCGTAGGAACTCGCGTCGTCGCGAGGGAATTCGGGAGTCGTGTTAGGTTCATCTCAGTTCCCCATCATCATGAAAATCACCGTTCGTTCGCTCGCTCGCCATTCTCAAAGTCGCGTCTCGTAGAGTTTCTCGAATGCAAATGAACGGATCGTTTCTGGCATGATGCATGCGTCCGAGTGTCGGACGACGTAGACGATGTTGTTTTCACGCTCGTTTTCTAGAACCACCTCGAGGCTCGTTCGTGTGAAAGCGACGGCTCCTCGGCTCTTTCCGGTTGGTCGCGTCGAGTCGACCAACAGATCTGTGATTGCCGTAAACCGCGGCGAAACAGATGTCCGGATCAATAACGACACGACGCGACAGTTCGGCCTAACGAACACTCGCTACTCTACCGTGGACAATGAACGGAAGGGAGATCACAGATTCCGTGATCTTCGAGATCTCTCTAGATCACCGGGATTACCGAAACCCGTGCGACCATCGCCGTCGCCATTATACAGGGTCAGGAAGCTCTGCCGGGTTTCCTTCGCGTCGACGCATTCAACTCGGTCGGACGAATTTGACCGGTACAGTAAAGTCCCATTCTAAGCGCGACGGAGGAGCAAAGATGAGATATGAGGCGCTTTTCACGCGCATGCGCGAGTTTTTGCAGGGACGCATCTACGTCCGAAAGGGTCCAGCAGACTAAGCATGGTAAAACATTGCTTTTAGGTTGAAAGATAACCCCCCAAAATTTCAAGTCTCTAACTGTTCGTATAAGGATTATATGAGGGTAAATACCCTTAACTATATCATTTTTTTTCTCGGTTGTTAATTAAGATATTCTAATAAAAAGAATTCGAAAATACTCGTACTTACGTCCTTTATAACATATATTTTTTCACAATTGCGATCAAATTATTAAGGGTAGAAAAAAATATTTAATTTTTTAGGGTTGGGAATTTCAGACAACCCTTCGAGTGACTACTTTCAAAAAATTCAACAACAATGTTCTGTTACCTATCTAATACGTACAAAAGTTGCAAGATGGTCGGAGGGGTGGAACATAGTTAAATATTGAAAAACAAATGAAATCACGCCATTATAATAGTACAATATATAGCTTCTCCCAACACGTTTCTTTAGGGAGGCATTACACTTAATGCACCTATTTTCACTATTGCTTTCAGACATTTTGTACGTGGTTTGGATGTATATTTTAAACCTTCCTCGCGCCCTTCAATTCTAACTTGGACACTTGAACCCGTGTTAGATAACAATTGAAAACTTCAAATGTTTTAATAAATGTTCATATACATCTACCATAGGTACTATACAGAGTCGTGAATTTGTAAGAAGGATTACCAAAAACTGAGAATTCGTTTGGAGGATTTTACTTATAAGGGATGTGGAAATTGTAGCGGAGGTGGTAAAACCTAGTGGAAGAAATTGGGGGTGGATTGTGGAAACAGAGGAAACATTGTCTTTGCATGTTATTGTTATGGCACCCTAAAGACGCACGGAAATCTGGAGAATCCTGTCGCGTAGCGTTCAAGAGCCTTCGACTCGTGGGTCAAATTGTGTCGAGTCGAGTGGTCGAAGTGCTTGACAGTTACTGTCGAATTTCTAGGCATCGCGCGGCGTATTGCGCGTAACGTGTGAATAACAAGGGTTTGGACCGAGTGTTTAGACTGATCGATTTTTCCATTTTCGAGACGTGAAAGTAGTAGTGGAGATGGTAAAACCTAGTGAGAGGAATTGGGGGTGAGTTGTGGAAACAGAAGAAACATTGTCTTCGCATGTTATTACTGTGGCGCCTTAAAGGCGCACGAAAATCTAGCGAATCCCGTCGCGTCGCGTTCAAGAGTCCTCGACTCGTGGGCTACATTGGGCTCGATAATTAATAAATACAATAATAAATACGTATATTCACAACTATAATCTTCCACTAATAGTATTCCTACATTAAAATGGCGTAATTTCATTTGTTTTTCAATATTTAACTATGATCCAACCCTCCGACCATCTTGCAACTTTTGTACGTATTAGATAGGTAACAGAACATTGTCGTTGAATTTTTTGAAAGTGGTCACTCGAAGGGTTGTTTGAAATTCCCACCCCTAAAGAATTGAATATTTTTTTTCTACCCTTAATAATTTGATCACAATTGTGAAAAAATATATGTTATAAAATTCAATAAATCTCAATATGTTATGTAATTTTCGTATTTTTTTCATTAGAATATCATAATTAACAACCGAGAAAAAAAATGATATAGGTAAGGGTATTTACCCTCATATAATCCTTATACGAAGGGTTAGAGACTTGAAATTTTGGGGGGTTATCTTTCAACCTAAAAGCAATGTTTTCCACACAATTTCAATTAAAAACCCGGGGTGGGGCCGATTCACCATGCTTAGTCTGCTAGACCCTTTGTGGGGGACTATTGGGGGGACAGTAATGGGGTATTATCTATCAAAATACATTTTGCGAAATTAGCAGGGCGACCAATGTACCCGATTTTCGTACATCACTGAGGCTAGAATCGTCGCGCATGCGCGTGAAAAGCGCCCCATATCTCATCTCTGCGGAGTAGACCGTTCCAAGTCAGTTCGCCTACCCCTTCCACTGGGTGGGGCGTACCCCGCGAAGGGCCAAGAACCAGTAGTGTGAACCACTACTAACACAATTACAAAATTTCTTTATTTTTCATTATTTTTACATGGGACTTTCACTAACTTGTTTGCGGCAGTTTTCTGATTAAAATCGCACTATACTTAAATTCACGAGAGAACAATACCGTTTCGCGCTGCTTGAATGATCAGAAGATGGCGCAGCGAGCCCGTCAACTCCCACTCCACTACACACTCCCCACTTTCTTGACTGCGAGTTTCGTATACGCGGTGTACAGAAATGAAACGGATTAGCATGAAATTATAGGGAATAGGAAATCGTGACCAATTGCACACTCAACGAATTATATATTTATTTGCTTGCTCTTCCATTTTATATTCACCAGTTCTCACTAACTTTCAAAGCAAACTCATAAAAATAAGCTTTCGCGAAATTGCAATGTTTATAATTCTGTACGTACACCCGGTATGGCTGCGAATGAGGCTTCAGCACGTGGCGTCACTTCAGTGCCGCTGCGCGCATGCGCTGTGCATTGGGAAGGGAGCGTATGGAGTGGGAGTATTGCCAATTAGGGCGAAGATGCGCAGCGACGAACGAAAACTGGTTCTCTCGTGGATTTTACTTCAACAACGATATAATTTCAACTGTATTTAGTGATTTAATTGACGGTATGGAGTATCTTTAGGACATAGAAGAAGATAGCGAGTGGAAAAGAAAGAAAACTTATTGTATTCTTTAAAATACCAATGCGATGCCAACTTCTTTATTTTCGATTTTCTTTTTATACAACCTTTCTCAAAATATGTCACATCCTTCTTATTAAAATGAATCGTTTAAAAACCTCCGACGGGGGGCTCCGTTAATTTGCAAAATTCTAGCCCAATTCTTTGAGAACATATTTTCGAGACGTTAAGTTGTTTATACAAACATATGCTATATATAGCATATGATAAATTCTAAATTATGCTTCACATGTACAGTAAATATGAGTCAAATTGTATCTTGTTTGGTGTCATTTTAATCAGAAAAATGTTGCAAATATATTGGTAGATTTTCATCATGCTCCAATGTTGTGTCATTGACACGTTATTTTTTGTTGCGCCTTCGGCTGTGCGGTCCGTGTTTGCGTGCTGTCTTTTTCTACGTTCGGCGCGGTCGACGCGGCCTCAAAAAAATAGTATCCAGTCCCGATCTATGTCACAGCACAGAACCGAGAATCGGCTTAGATTGAGACTTTGCTGTAGTACAAAGTCGTTTATCTATTAACGCGTTGTCAATATTTCTATGGCTATAGTAGAGCTTTTTTTGTTTAAGGGCGGTGGGGAAATGCTGTTACGCACACCTCCCTAAGATGAATGTTGGGGGGTAGTGTGGGGGACACGGCTACCCCTAATATGGAATTTGGGGGAACAGGACTGTTATCCCTACCCATATCCAGTAAAAACCCCATCGCCCAAGGGCTCTGTTTCCTCTTCTATATTCAAGAGTAGGAGCAGAAAGGGTCCCACTGTTCGTATTTCTCCTGAATGCTCCTACTGTCTCTTGATTAATCCATTCATGTTCTTATCTAATGTAGCTATAGTAGAGCTGTAAGCACCCAAGTGCTCGGACAGTTCCAGATTTGAAACGGTTCGAACTTTGACGCGCCTTTAGTCCCTTAATCTAGAGAAAATCTCGAAGAAGAAAACGATTGATATAAAAATGTTGTCGATGTTAACCCGGCCAGGTAAAAAGCGTGGCGTAGGCAATTTAAAGATCGGACTGTTTTATCGGTTTGAGCTGTTTCAAAGTTTTCCTGGAAACCTGATTCACGTACAAATGATTTTTGATACGATACCTGAACCTGTTAACCGGAGGATCCTTTATTCGTGACAATCTCTATAATCAATCAACGCTTTGGATTCCGTGATAAATTGATTTCTTATTGTGACAATTAGTTCGACATGTAGTATAGTATAATAAAATATATATGTGTTCTTCCTACGAAACTTGATAGAACTTGTGAGACGAAACGACCTGACGGCGATCGAAAATGTGTAACTTTGCTTCTGCTTTATATACTGTATTGAATTTTTGACAAGTTAATCATTGCATTATAGTAGCCTTCATGTTCTGTTAATTTTAGTGGTATTAATGGACTGAGTATCGAAATATTCATCTTATTATCAGATATTCATTTTACAAGACCTGAACCATGTCATATGCGAGTGCCGAAATTATGAGTACAAACGTAATATATTGCAAGTGAAGCTCCTCGAAGGCAAACATTGCTTTTCTCTTTGTATTACTTCAAGCAATTGTGATATTATTATAGAAGGCCTGAAAATAATTTATAAATTTCTGAAACAATGTTCTTGAAAAATATCGAAACTTTTGTAATATCGAAACTGTATGCAGCAATATTGTATTTGTTAAAGCATTAATTCAGAAATAAATAGTTACCTTTTCGCAAACAAAATTTTAATTTCCACGAATGTGCAATAAATTACTCATTTCTTTGGGATATATTTTAATTGTATGATTCTCTCTTCGTACTTTTCGAAATGCTGATATGCAAGGGTCGAAAGAAACGAAGAGCATAGTCATCGTGTCGTGGTTTTGCTCTTTTCTGATCTTTTTTATTATCGTACCTGTCGTTTTTTATTGTCTATGGTGCTGGGGGTCGAAATGTTGTGTGGGACTCCCCGGTTTGGCAGTCTAATTAAAGAGTGCAGTGCAATACGCGAAGGGTTACACCACTAAACACTCCTCCAACACCTACTATCCTTTGTTGATTAGGGGACTGGCCCCGGAACAGCCTTACGACTTTGCTTCGGGGCAAATGATATTATGGTACCTGTAATGTCAGTAATCCTTATTCTTGGTTTTCTGAGTTTCCTCAGACAATTCATCAATTGGTACTAAATGGTGTAGTATATCTTTCCCGTGTTAGAAAATTTGATGTACTGTAGGTGTTAATTTTCGCCAAAGATACTTTTGAATTTCACTTTTAAAAAGTTCACATAATCAAACCAGGATGTAATTGGTACCATACGAAAGAGTGAATTCTTGTCTATTAGAAACGAAACGAGTTGACTTTGTGCTACTGTTGGCAACCATGAATTATAATACATGTGTTCACACCTCCATGATGAGTCCCCTAGCGGAAGGAGTGCTGAAGTTTGACCAGAAGGAGTTTAACTGAGTTTTAATATTGTTCTACTATTAAAATATATTCTTTCATTTATATTATTATGTTTACGTGGTCCAGTCTTCTTTATTTACCATCAAAATGGTAGCAGAGCGTGGTTCCGGAATTTGGACAATTAGAAATTGAAATAATAAGGTACGACTGAAACGCACGTGGAAATTAGAGGTTAGAGTTGTCGACCACGAGCAGTTTGAGGTTAAAATTGCCGACCACGTGCATTCCATCTTATTAAAAAGGAAGTGAAAGAAATGGCGGAGACAAGTAAACTCTTACAAATAAAAAGTATGTGTGCGTGGTCCAGTCTCCTTTATTTACCATCAGCCACTTTTCAAGAAAATGGCCGTAGCCGTTGAAATAAACCATCGGCTACCGGACTGCACCGCATGCCAATCGAAACACCACAATTGCTGAACGAAGTAATACAAAGGGGAAAGCAATGTTTACCTTTGAGGAGCTATGCTTGTAATATATTACGTTTGTTCTCATAATTTCGGCACTCGCATATGAAATGGTTCAGGTCTTGGAAAATAAATATCTGATAATAAGATGAATATCCAGATACTCAGTCCATTAATATCACTAAAATTAACAGAACATAAAGGCTATAATGGAATGATTAACTTGTCAAAAATTTGGCACAGAATATAAAGCAGAAGCAAAGTAACAAATTTTTTCGCCATCAGGTCGTTCCATTGTGCGTCGTGCTGCAGCAGGCCCGGCAACTTCTTCCCCGCTGTCGCTTCACGACTTCCACTACCAGTGTACCGGTCCCACCACTATCAACTATTTCATATTGCCCCTACAGAGCTTTCCTTCGCGTGACTGTGCAGCTACGGCCTCCTCTCCCTACTCCGAATCTGTCCAGCCTCCTCCTACACTCCACAGGAGTTTGGAGGGGAGGACGCAGGAGTAAGGAGACGAGTCGTCCGTGTCTCACGAGCCGTTAGTTGGCCATACCTGCGTTACAGCAACGCTGCACTTAGAAACGCTTTCGTAATTAACCAATGTCCACTGTGGTGAAATTCAATGTGCCAATCAGCATGAAAATGCATACGAAATAATCCAACAAACATAGTACAATGAAATTCAAGACATCGAAATATATACGCGATAACTCGGTTAACAGGTCAGCTTCAGAACAAAGTCAATATTCTCGGAAATGCTCACAATTAGACAAAGTACAAACGCAACAGAACGTAGCAGAGATAGATACTACCAAAAGTCAATTCAATTGCTATCCACGGTAAAGAGTAATGGTTAAATCAGTGTTTCCCAACATAGGACCCACAGGGGCAGGGGGAGGGGCAATTCAACAATTTTCTAGTGTATTCTTCCTAAAACCTAAAAAATTGAAATTCCTTCAGTGAACAATTCAATTTTTGAATATTAAAAATGATGTACGTGTTACGTAGGGGGCATAAATTTTTTAGAAAGGCTTTGATGGGACATTGCACAAAAAAGGTTGGGAAACACTGGGTTAAATTGTAATTTCACAGGATCGTTTATCGAATGTAAAAAAACGGGGTTCGAACGCTTTCGAACACCATGATGAATGTTGCGCGACGGCAACGGGTATTTCGCAGATTTTCTCAACAATATTAATCCGATAGACCAACTATTTGTTTTGTCTATCCCCTACTGCTTCTTAGAACTACCAGAATGCGCTTCATACTTGTATATGCTAAACAAAGTTAACAAACAAAGAAGTATCCGTTGCTGTCACGGAATACATTCATGTCTCGATATACAGGATGGACCGCGAAGCGCGATCAACTCAGATGAATAAACTTCCCCTTACCGGACTCAAAATTTCGGCCTTTCTCCTATAAATTATGGCGTATTTGGTATGTAATCCGATAGATTTGTACTCGGCGCGGTTTCATTCGAAGTTTCAATCCTGTAGGATCAATAGTTCAGGATTTATGCTTGCTTAATGTTGAAGCAACTCTTCAGTATTTTTCACAGGTAAGAGCGCCGCCATATTGGTTTGTAGTGACGGTCGCGCGCCGCTTTCAGGAAAAATCGCTAGATGGCAGCACGGATACACAGTAATATCACTAACACAGAGAAAATATCTCAAAAAATGTTTGAGAAGAAACTAAAACCTAACCCAAACCTAACCCAGACCAGTTAAAACGCGACATCGGGTCCATGTCTTCCAAAATTCAAACTACAATCGCAATACCCGCTGTAAATTACCAGCATTAACGCGTGCCCGTGCTGCCATCTAGCAGTTCTGCACGGTAAGATCGCGCGATCGTCACTACGAACCAATATGGCGGCGCCCTTACCTGTCAAAAATTCTGAAGAATGGTTCAACTTTAAGCAAACATAAATCCTAAACTATTGATCCTACAGGATCGAAACTTCGACTGCTGCCGTCCGGAGTACAAATCTACTGGATTACATACCAAATACATAATAATTTATAGGAGAAAGACAAAAATTTTGAGTCCGGTAAGGTGAAGAGTAGCCACTTTGATTATTCTGCTGCTAGTGGTTCGATCGAAATTTTTGTTAGATAATATCACATGGTTCCAGGAAAGCTTTAAGATGTTTGTACCAAATATGTCAATCCTTTTTTCCAGAGTTATCAAGATTACTTTCAGGTTTTTGTAGGTGAACCTACAAAACTACCTACAAAACCTACAAAAGTATGTCTTCTTCATCTAAACCAAAAAAACCAAGAAAAAGATATCATTTACCTTAATTGAATAGATCCTTAAAATAGTGCTCACCAGCAGCAGTACACTCACGTGAACGGTTAAGAAATGACTTTTTCATGATTTCAGATTCAGAAAAGAAGAAAAAGAAGGGTGTAAAAAAATGGAAAAAAGGGTTGACAATGTCTATTTTAGCTAAAATAAATTCCCGACTGACCCGCTAGTAGCAGAAAATCTGAGCTGATCACGCTTAGTGGTCCACCCTGTATATACGAAGTAGATGTGCGACATTTCTCCGATTCAAACAAGATCGCGCACGGCAAATATAACCTCCGTTATCCGAATCAATGATTTCAATCTCAATCGGTTCAAACCAAAGCGATCCATATGCTACACGATCTATTACAAACCAGCAAAGATTTAATCGAACACTGTTGCCAGATAACTGTTCTATAGTATAGTTCTACAGTATTCTACAGGGTGTCTCAAAATTCCTTCGACATCCGGAAATAGGAGGTTCCTGAGATCATTTCAAACTACATTTTCCTTTGCAAAAATGGCGTGCGAGGCTTTGTTAAGGAGTTATTAACGAAAAACACGGACCAATCAGAGCGCGGCTACAGCGGATTGGTTCTGGCTCGGCCAACGGCGACGTCACGCTAAGCGGGACCTGACGCCGAGTCGGACTCCGTTCGCTATAGCCACGCTCCGATTGGTCCGTGTTTTTCGTTAATAACTCCTTAACAAAGCCCCGGACGCCATTTTTGCAAAGGAAAATGTCGCTTCAAATAATCTCAGGAACCTCCCATTTCCGGATGTTGAAGGAATTTTTAGACATCCTGTACAGTATACGTTCTTTAGTATACGGATAATCGAGGTTCTACCGTGTCGCGAGTTAAACAAATAAATATCGTTAATCGTAATAATCGTTAATAATAATCGTGTCGTGTTCGGTGTTGTTTCAATCAGAAAACTGTCACGATTATGTTGATAAATGTTGGATTAGAAGAAATAATTGAACATTTTTGTCCGCCCTATTTCACGTTCGATGCTAGCGGTAAGAGATCAAGGGGCAGTGTCTGTAAACGATACGAGTGACATTTCGGTCCGGATGTTCTCGCATATATCGAGACATCTTGTTGGAACCCTCGAGATCGAGTCGAACGTGTCTTGTCGATGATTTTCGAGGCCGTTGTACGATAACAAGGAATCCCGGCGGATAAGATCGAGCCGGCGACTGTATGGTTGACGAGCATTGCTGGCCCTGGGTGAATTAGGCGAAGTTCGATATCGCGGAGAGTTCGCAGCCCTGGACGGAACTTGTCAGCGGACGATCGAAACGCTTGTTCGTTGGTTTCGTCGTCGTCGTCGTCGTTCGTGTTTGTTCGTGTCTGTCCGAGGACCCCTCCACTTCCCACAGAGTCGCCAGATGAGGGGAAGAAGCGCGAATTGAGGGGAATGCACGACACTGACGAAGTGCGACACGTGACCGGGCCGCGACGGAAGGGGACGGCAGAGTGAGGACAAACAAGTTTTAAGGGCGTAGACTCGTGTCCAGTATTGCAAGGGTGCGAAAGATGGGGTTTTCAGTAGTGAAAGCACTAAATAAAAGATCAATCTAGGCCGCGAATCCCTCAAAAGTCCTATTTTTACGTTTACGAGGAGTAATTTGCATTATTCGGCAGTATGTAGCTGTCGCAGCTTTATGAAAATAGCTACGTGCGCAGCTGTATGCTTCGGAATAATGCAAATTACGCCTCGTAAACGTAAAAATATCGCGGCCTAGATTGACCTTTTATTTAGTGCTTTCACTATTGAAAAACGAAAGAAATGAGAAGGCGCATCCCGCACCCTTGCAATCCTGGAAACGCGAGTCTACCCCCTTTAATCTGGCGACTCTGGCCCCACCCCGATCGTTTCACCCTAACTCGGGTCTCATAGTCGCGGTCGTCGCAATTAAGTCGATCTCATAAACACCGAGAGCCGCATGCGAGTCTCGGAGAAGTCTAGTACTGTGTTTATGCATGCTGCATGCCACGCAGACAATCTCCGTATCGTTACGACGCATCATCTCATCATCTAGCTGTCTGTCGTCTCGTTGATCGATTTCCCATATAAGGTAAACGAACATCGCACGGGGCATCGCCGTCATCATTTCAGCGAGCTTCGAGGCTTACCACAGCCATCGAGGTGCTCGCCTATAGTATCGAAACGAGGGGATCGTTCGTTCTACAGACAAACTTTTCCAAATTCTTTTCATTCAAACATGCTCGAAAATAGAAGATTCGATTCGATCGTAGCACGAAATGAACCGAACGTCCCCGATCCGCGACATCTACGTAATCATAAGGGACTCCATCATTAGTACCTAAGGCTAGAGCTAAGTTAGCGATAAGTCAGCAATGGATGGCACTCCCCAATTCCGCCGAACTCGTCCAATTTTTCCCTCGCGCAACGCGTTGTGACGTTTTAACACTGAACTTGATAACACGCGTTATCAATTTTTACGTGACTGAAATTAAGGAGAGTCGGGCAAATCAAAAAATGGGGAAACCTGATCACGTACCACGTGACAAACAAAGGCCCCCGCATTGATCGGACTCGGTTAAATGTAACGAAAAATCATTTCACCCTTTCGGCTAATTAGACACCACCAATTCGAGATGTGCTTCCGTACGAATTGTTCGACAAGCGAGCCGCGACACCGAGGAAACTCGAAGCTTTAAGAGTGAAACTAGCATTTAATGTTCCGTTGAACTGAAACATCTGTCGGCAATATTTCGAACGTAATCACCTAAATACACACGCTCAGAGATAAGGGAAATCAATCTGACGCAGCTATCGCTCTAATGAATGTGTACCGTGTGTAGCTTATGCTACCAGAGAACCCCTACGGTGAAGTTGAATTACAAGGCTTGCTAACAAGAATCCGAAAGTCGACAAGTTGACCACGCGAGGTCAGCTTGATTTTAGTACGTAAATTTGAAAGTATTGGTTGAATCATGCGAAACGATTGCAAATTGCCATGGATGTTGTAGTTTCTTGTTTGAGGAACACGCGTGTTCGAGTTTTCTCGTGTTGCGAACGTTGTGCACAGCAGTAGACTTTTCGAATAATTACCGTAGGATTTCCATCCTTTCTCCAACGAAAGGGTTAATGATTCGATTGATTGGAACGCAGGGAGGCGGAGTAGGGTGGCCTTCGTGGTGAGCGAAGCATTATTAAATGTGGTGCCCCAATATTCTAGCTTTCTGAGGAGGTAAGGATATTCTTCACCCGACAAAGAAGCACTTCCAAGCCACCACCTATCCTTGGTTTCCATCTACGTGATTACCGTATTATGTAACGGAGTGTTTCGATGTTCCGTAGTAACACGTTTTCTAACACACACACACTCTCTCTTTCTCTCTCTCTCTCTCTCTCTATCTCTCTCTCTTTCTCTCTCTTTCTCTTACCCCTCCTCTCCTCATCGGAGTGGCTAGCGAACTCCCGCGGGACTCGAAGGACGGGAAACAATTTTTCAATAATTTTCCAACCCGTCGTCGTCGCGATAAAAACCGAAACTCCCTTTTTTCTTCTCTCCGTGGGAGCATGAAATTACAGCTTTCCGATTTTTTTTTAATCGAAACTTCAGCCGGCGAAAGTTCGCTCTCGGGCTCGCGGTTTATTTCAATATTCAATGACCGAACTCGCTCGAACTTTCATAAAACTTCATCGCAGTTGGTTACTCTAATTATTCTTCGTTAAGTCTTTTCCTCGGCCGTCGGTTGCGCTTTTATTATCACGGATTCTCTCTTTATTGAACTTCCATTTTTGTTTGACGAACCACGAATTTCACGGGACACAAGTGGGATCGCATGGGAAACTCGGTCAGGAAGTCATCAGCCACTTCGACGTCTACACCTCTTTCTTTCTCTCTGCCCACCTCGCCTCCCCCCCTCTCTTTCTCTCTGTCTCTCTGTCCCTTTCTCTGGTGTAAGTCGTTGATCTGACTGTTCGCAATCATTCACGTACCACGCGCAAAAGCGATCTCTGGCCTGGCCGCCCACTCTTCGTCGGTCTCGTCGTTCGCAGAACCACGAAGAGCCGGCACGAGAATGGCGGACCACCTCCTGTTCGATACTTTCCTGCGTGCGTGCGTGTGTGTAGCCTAACGATGATCGTAGATAGTCACGTAGCACTTACTACTACTACCGTTACTTCTTCTGTCGTTCTTCTATCTTCTATTTTCTTTTTCTCCTCGACTTTTTTCTCGTCGTCCTTTCACTACCGATTGTGGTTCTTCGCGGCCGTCGATGAGAAACACCGAGGAACCCGAGACGATGAACACCGGTCGCGAGGATCGCTCGTCTCTCCGTAGATCTGTTTCTTACTTGGCACGACATAGAACGCTGGAGAGGCGCGGGATCGACGATCGATCAGGCCCGAGATCGATAGGGCCCGATCGACCCACCGGATCCCGATCCTGCTTTTATTGGGCAAATACGTGAGATACGCGCGTGCACGACCTCTTCGCCGCGACTCTGACAGCCTCTGGTCGAAGTAACTCACTCTCGCGATTGTTTGCTACTGCAACGAAAATACAGCGAAGCTTGTCAAAGGCGTCCCAAAATTCACGTAAGAAGTAATTTTGATTGAGAACACAGATTTTTACTTAAAAATTCTGAACTTTTTATTGGTTATTAATAAATGTTGATGTTCTCGGCGCTACGGTTTCGATCAATTTCTACTGATAAATAAAAAAACCAATTTTGCAGATTATCAAATAATCATCGACGTTTCGATTCTAGTTTGAATCATTTTCAAGATGTAATTATTTGCCTTGCGTCTGTAAAAGTATAAATTTATTGTACAATTTTCAAAATGCAATATTCAACTGCTTTAACGTAATAACGAAATCTTGTTTGCAATATTGTTCATAAAACCAACTTACTTGTTTTTTACGTGATTTGATACTTTAAAATGGGCATCGTGACACACGTGTGTCATCGATGCATGTTGTCAAGACACTGAATACATTCGAAACGATCTAGGTTATCCCGATCAATATTAGGCGGTAAATTTGAACCTAACCTAACCTGCAAAATTGTTTTTCGATTTATCAGTAGAAATTGATCGAAACCGTAGCGCCGAGAACATAAACATTTATTATTAACATTGTTACGATCGAGATATAGAGACATATGTATAGGGTTATGTATGGAATAGCATATCGGGCAAATGGCTTCCACGCGCAGTGCTTTCCTGGCACATGCGCAGTCTTATGTCGAATTTTTCATGACCGTTTGGCACAAATGTGGCTGAATTTCGTTGATACAGCGCTCAATTTCCTCCTTCAAGGCCTCGGTGTTCGTGGGTTTGTTGGCATAAACCTTAGATTTCAAAAAAAGCCCAAAGAAAAGTACCGGATTTTTTGAATTCACAGTTTCTCTTCACAGTTGATGAAGTTAAATCACTATTCCGACCATATTTTGTACGAAACTTGAGAACTGTAGCTGCCAAACCTTCATTATTAAAATATTGCTCAACAACGAGAACGCGTTGTTCGATCGTGTAGCACTCAATTTTTAATATCCCTGAACTGTCAGCTGTTACGCTGCCTTTTTTCCGTTGGCAACACTTTACCGCACAAATGGCGCACAATTCAAATCTTGTATGAATTTTGGGACATCCTTTAGAAAGGTTCTGAAACAGTTGCGAGTAGACTCCCAATTTTTATTCATTTCTAAAAATTGGTGAGCGAAAAAATTACGTCTAATTCGAGGCAGCTTTAAATTACACCGAATCAGCTGAAGTGCTTCCCAATTATTATTATTAGACTGCTAATCTTTATGCAAATTCCCATTGGTATATTATATCGAATTTTATGAAAGCTAAAAAAAGAAATTTTCTTTCATTGACGGAAAGATTTCTCGTGGTCAAAGTAAACTACAAATAGCACTAATTTGTGTTAGTATACACACCTTTCTATATGTTAGACATTTTTATGCAAATTCCCATTGTTATATCAAATTTTATGAAAATGAAAAGAAAGAAATTTTCTTTCATTGACGAATAGATTTCTCATGGTCAAAGTAAAATAAAAATAGTACTAATTTGTGTTAGTATACACACCTTCGTATATGTTAGACATTTTTATGCAAATTCCCATTGTTATATCAAATTTTAT
>CM052197.1:752118-765318 GCA_028455805.1 Lasioglossum figueresi
ATGAAACTTGTTATGTTTAAGAAATTTGTGCACAGAACCCACTGACATACCAGTTACCATTGAAACTTGTCGAATTGAACTAGTAGGATTTCATCTTTCAATAACTTTTGATGTAGCTGCATTTTACAAGAATGAAACTTGTTATGTTTAAGAAATTTGTGCACAGAACCCACTGACATACCAGTTACCATTGAAACTTGTCGAATTGAACTTGTAGGATTTCATCTTTCAATAACTTTTGATGCAGCTGCATCTTACAAGAATGAAACCTGTTATGTTTAAGAAATTTGTGCACGGAACCCACTGACATACCAGTTACCATTGAAACTTGTCGAATAGAACTAGTAGGATTTACAGTAAACTGTCCTATAATTTCAATTTGATCAGCTTCTTTTATGAATTTTGGCTGGTTTCATTTTAAAGTCACCGATCCTGTTTCCTTAAACTTTGCAACTGATTGTAACAGGTACGTATGAGAAACATGTCTATCTGGATGTCTCTCATTAAACGTAGCAGCAGTTTGGCGAGCACACTCATCAGCTCCATAAATAAAAATTATTTCTGCTCGTTCTTCTAAAGAATACACCATTTTATACAATTAATTGTACTACTATATAGTATCTCTTATTACCATGATTCACACTTGACTAGATAGTACAATCTTATATTGAAAGGCAGACAACATAAACAAGAGATCAATAGAGGACAATTTTGTTTTCAAACGGTACGTGCTAGTTCAACTGGAAAATATCAACGATTTGCGTCGCAGAATTGTACAGGAATGTAGAGCTATTCCAACAGTTACCTTCAAAAATGTTCGTTCAGAATTTGAGAATCGTCTGTGTTATTGTTTAGAAAACAAATTACGAAAACAAAAAATTACAAACTAGTACGCAGATAAAAAAAGTATCCTACGAAAATTGCTGGTCTTTTTACGTACAATAAGATCTCATAATAAAAAATATAGGTTTCCATTTGTAAAAAACAAAGTCGACCTTCAAATGACAAAAACGCTATCCAAATGAAAAACCGATACTGCCCTCCCCCCTCTTTCCCTCTCGAAATACTTGGACACGTGTTTTAGACTTTTTAAATATCTTTCATATTTTTCGAGATATTTGGCTGGAAAATTTTCAAATGAACACCCTGTACATGTTATTTGTACTAATTACATGAAAGTATTAAGCAGGCAGTATGCTGCAGGGCTAAGTGCGGCCGGTTGCTCATCACTGTATTAGACAATCTTTGAACAGCTTGCAATGAAATTTTCAAAGTATAGCAAATATTATACAGGGTGTCTCAAGATTCCTTCTACATGCGGAAATGGGAGGTTCCTAAGATCATTTGAAGCGACGTTTTCCTTTGCTAAAGTGGCGTCCGAGGCTTTTTTAGGAGTTATTAACGAAAAACACGGACCAATCAGAGCGCGGCTACAGCAGATTGATTCTGGCTCGGCCAACGTCGACGCCACGCCAATCGGGACCTGTCGCCGAGTCGGACTCCGTTCGCTGTAGCTGCGCTCTGATTCGTCCGTGTTTTTCGTTAATAACTACTTAACAAAGCCGCGGACGCCATTTTTGCAAAGGAAAACGTCGCTTCAACTGATTTCAGGAACCCGCCATTTCCGGATGTTGACGGAATTTTGAAACACCCTGTAGAAGTTTCGTTCAGTCTCTTTTTGTATCAAATAAGTTTCATAATTATAATTCGTATGGGTTCAACAAGATATTTCTGTTTTTCTGTGTTTAACACTTTGAGTGCCGCATCTGCCAAAAATGGGAGACTTATAATATATTCAGTGTTTCAAATCCGGTTAGGATCTGCGAAGAAGATTGATATACTATAATCGGTATCATGCATCTTCACCTTTCAATTTTTAATTGCTGGAATCCCAGGAAATGAAGATATTTAATGCAAATAACCGACCAGATTTTGAACACGTTGACTGTCGAACGATCATCCCCTAAAGATTACACAGAATCAAAGCAATTTAATCAGATACACGACGAATTTTGTCACACGCATACGTATGACCGACGCAACAGTCAACGTCTTAAGATTTATACTCAAATATATCTGACGGCATACAGTCAGGGACAAAAATAAGTGGACAGTTATTGGAAATAGGTAAAAATGAAGTTTAGTCGAATTAACATGACTGTTATAAACTTAAGTTTTATTTACTATATATTCTTATAGTGTATTGATTATTTAACGAATAATTGAAGATCATATTTACATCTTTTTATAAACACGCCGTGCCATAACGAAAACGTCAGCTATTTATCAGGAGACAAAAATGAGTTCGTTTTTGAGAACTTCACTTTTCTTCCTATGAGGATTGTCTGAAAGAAGTAATTTGTTAGAATGACTAGAATGAAGATGATCGGGAAAAAAATCAATAAAAATATTCTGTTACATGAATTGTATTTGTTCAGTATATTATGATGTTGGACATCATTTTACATATTCATTGTTGAATATTATAAATTGACAATGCAGGAATGAAGAAGTAATAAACAATGTACATAAATAAAATTATTAATGTTTTCGGCGCAAGGGTTCGATCATTTGTTACTAATTTACAAAGCCATTTTGCAAATTACTAAAGTAGTTCCGACGTTTCGATCTACATTTAGATCATCTTCAAGTTGAAGATCACTAGAATTGCGTCTGTGAACAATTTCTTTTATTAAAACAAATTAAGAATATTTTGAAATTTCACTCGCTAGCTTTGTAATGAACATGAATAAATTCGACGTGAAACTGTAATACTTGTTGAATTACTTTAGTAATTTGCAAAATGGTTTTGTAAATTAGTAGCAAATGATCGAACCCTTGTACCGAAAACATTAACAATTTTATCAACAATAAATACAAGCGATAGAAAGCTATAATTAATATACATAAACTTAAAAAACGAACTATTTAACAAATATAATAAAAATAATAAGGGCGAAATTAATTGGAACTGAAATGTTACAAGCACTTAGAATTCTAATTGTATGCATTTACTTTGAATTACTTTCTGATTTCAAAAGAAAAGATAGATTTACGCGATTCAATTCTAGCCATTATGAATCCATCTCTTGCGGTTCTTCCGCAGACAGTAGATGAAGCTTCAGTTGTAAGTTTCACAATTCTCTTTACCGCTTGTGTATGACCAGAAAATCGTAGAAACTCAAATGGTAAACGTTCAATGTGATCTTCTGATGTTATTTCGAATAATTCATCTTCTGTAACATCTTTCAGTACTGGAGACTCAACAATTTTACAATTATGTCATGAACTGAAATCAACGTAATCATGTGTGTCAAAGTTGATTTTTGTAACTTAAAATTTTCTAATCCCCTCTGTACAAACGAATCTTGCTCCCTAAATTTTACCAAGTCCTACTTTTTAAATATTTTTTTCGTTTATCTGTACGAATATCCAAGAGAAGGTTTTCTGGAGATGCAAAATAGCCATTTCTTTGTATTACTGGATTAAAAACGCTCAGTAGATGCTCTGGAAAGTATCGCGACAATTGAATCATTCGCCACAGATGCTGAGAACCATAAACACAAGTTGGTTTGAATTTGATATTAAGCCAAACTGGATCGTAAACTTTCATTATACAGGGTGCGGCACCTAAAACAGGTCAACTGAATAAATCGCTTGCTTTTGAAGATAGAAAAAAAGGATCAGACCAAACTTACTTGATATCGAGGGGCTCGTAATCTGATGTCATTAATTTTTTTATAGGTGGAGACGTCAAGGAGATACGAAGGTCAACTCTGTTTTTTTAAATGGAACGGTATGGTTTTTTATTTACATTCTGATAGTGTATTTCAAGACGAATACAATGACCTATTACGAAGGTCATTCAAGGTCACGCAAGGACAACTGCAGTAGAAAATAAAATGTCTCAAAGCACTCTTCAAATACTTTTGTGTCTTCTCTGGTTGTTGGCATAATGCTCTTCTAAGTATTGGTAAGGGTCGCAGAACATAAATAAACATACCATCGCATTGTATGCTTACCTGTATCCAGAAATGTTATTAGTAGTTTGACTACCGACCAGAGTACGGCTTCGAAATATTCAATCCGAGTGTTCAATTTTCAAGAATGCGTTACACGATAGCAGAGAAAGTGGAAATGGTTATCATTTATGGTGAATGTCATAGAATTATGAGGAAAGCGGTACGCGTGTATGGTGAAAGATTTACCGGTCGTAATAGTCCTTCGCTTTCTGTCTTTGCAAACATTATAAAAAAGTTTCGAGAAACTGGAAATGTGAATAAGAAAAAACGCACTCGAGCCAAAAAAGCAACCGACGATGGAAACACGATAAACATTGTAGCAAGTGTAATACAAAATCCACATGTTGGTACGAGGCAACTTGAACGCGAGAGTGGCATCGATCAACGAAGTATTTTGCGAATACTTAAAGTTAACAAATTTCACCCATTCCACATTTCGCTGCATCAACAATTAAGTGAAAATGATTTTCAAAAACGTTTACAGTTTTGCGAATGCGGCCTACGGAAACTGCAAGACGATCAAATGTTCTTGAATAAAATTTTGTTTACGGATGAGGCCACATTTACAAACCACGGACAAGTTAACTGTCGCAACATGCATTACTGGTCGGTAGATAATCCACGATGGCTACGAGAAGTGGACAAGCAGAGACCTTGGTCTGTCAACGTCTGGTGCGGCCTTCTTCGTAATAAAATAATTGGTCCATATTTCATTGATGGCACGCTAAATAGTCATAAATACGAGAGAATCTTAAAAGACGTTTTGCCAGGATTGTTAGACGACATTTCACTGGACATGCGACAGTTCATGTGGTTCCAACAAGACGGATGTCCTGCTCGTTCAGCTCGAAATGTTACAGAATTACTGAACAGGACATTCGAAGGTCGTTGGATTGGTCGATCAGGAAGTAATAAATGGCCAGCACGTTCCCCAGACCTGACACCGCTAGATTTTTATTTGTGGGGAAAATTGAAGGAACAAGTGTACCGCGAAAAACCAACAACCACAGTTGATATGCAAGAACGTATAAAAAGAGCTTGCTCTGTAATAGATACAACTGAAATTTGTCAGGCGGTATCATCGGTATTGCAACGTTTTAGATTATGTCTCGGTGTTCAAGGTCGACATTTTGAACACTCGAAGTAGCAGCGAATACGTACATAACATGTTACATGTAAATCGTCGTAGCGTTCGAAGAGTGCTTCGAGACATTTTATTTTCTATTGCAGTTTACCTTGCGTGATCTTGAATGACCTTCGTAATAGGTCATTGTATTCGTCTTGAAGTACACTATCAGAATGTAAATAAAAAACCATACCGTTCCATTTAAAAAAACAGAGTTAACCTTCGTATCTCCTTGACGTCTCCACCTACAAAAAAATTAATGACATCGGATTACGAACCCCTCGATATCAAGTAAGTTTGGTCTGATCCTTTTTTTTCTATCTTCAAACGCAAGCGATTTATTCAGGTGACCTGTTTTAGGTGCCGCACCCTGTATATTAATTCAGTTAAAATGTATAAATCATTTTCGATGGATTTTCACTGGCATTGTAGAATCGATGAATGCGATTTGCAGTTGTGAGCCACCGTGAGTGAGAAAGTTTACCTGGAATCTTCTGTGCTAAATGAGGAGAGCATGTGCCACTAGAAATTGCTGGACACATTTCTAAAAGCTACTTTTGATCAGTACTTAAATCGTTTAATATATTTAGCATTTCAGGTAGGCCTCCTTGAATCGATTTAGAATTAATGATCGGAAGTTTTCCACAATTATTAAGTTTGACAACTGAAGCTCCATCTGCTATCTGCGGCAGAACTGCAAGATATGGATTCATAATGGCTAGAATTGATTCGCGTAAATCTATGTCGTGTTTCGCAAACAAAACGCAATTCAAAGTAAATGCATAGATTTGAATAAATATCGTATACGTACAATTAGAATCCTAAGTGCCTGTAAGAAAACATAAAGTTCAAATTCCAAAGCTCTTGCTGCTCCTTAAAAATTTTAAAGATAAAAGGCAACCTTATTCTGCTTTCTTCGTTCCACCCTAATGTTTAAGATGACTAGATCGGCACTGAAGGTGTTAAACAATTCACTGTACGAATGTCATACAGTGAAATTTCACAGTCGACGGTCGTAGAGTTGTAAATTATAAATGATAATCTCGTGTGACATTTGAACAGAGTCCAGAGCGACGTGTACCGGCTGCAGAACCGTATCGAGGTAATGGAAGCGGACAAGGACAGACTGGAGCTCGAGGCGGACAAGCAGCAGATGCTGGCGTCGAAGAGTCGCGAGGAGGCACGTAAGGCCCAAGAGGAACTGGCCCACGTGCAGGAGCTGTACGACAGAGCCGCCCTTCAGCTGGGCCGTACGAAAGAGCACGAGGAGAAGTCGAAAGAGGATCTGGACAGGTTGACGGTGGATTTGGAGATGGTTCGCGAGCGATACGAGAAGTCGCAGATCGAGCTGCGCCGGTTGCAGAACGAACGCGAGAAGCTGGTCGCGGACAACGAGAGGATCAGTTTCGAGCTGGAGCGCGCGCACTCGCAGCTGAACAAGGCGCAGGGGGCGACGGAAAAGACGCAGGAGGAGTTGGCGCGTATGCAGTTAGAGATCGAGAAAATGTACGAGAAGCACGATCGGCAGCAGGCCGAAGTGCGGAAAGCGCAAGGGGAAACGGAACGGCTTCGCGTCGAGGCGGAAAGCTCGCGCGAGGAGTGTGAAAGGTACGCGGCCAGGTTCGGCAAGTACCAGGAAAGCCAAGAACGGCAGAAGGAGGAGCACGAATACGCGAAGCTGGAGGTGGAGCGGCTCCGCGATCGGCTGGAGAAGGCACTGGCGGAGCTCGAGCGAGCGAGGAAGGCCGAGCAGGACGCCTCGAGGCTGCGAGCCGATCTGGAACGTGCGGAGGGCGTGCGAGGTAAATACCAGTACGAGCAGGAGAAGTGGCAAAGCGAAGGTAGTAGGCTACAGCAGGAGGTGGATAAGCTGCGCGAACGTCTGGAGGGCCGGGAGTCGGAGCTGAAGAGGACGCAGACCAGCCACGCCGAGCTCGAGGCGAAGCTGCACGAGACGCAGCTTCAGCTCGAGCGGGCGCGCGAGGAGGCTACCAAGGCGAACGCAGCGCAGGAACGGAATCGCGGCGAAATCGAGCGGGCTAAAATCGAAACCGAGAAGATACGCGACCGTCACGACAAGGTGAAGGCGAGAGCGGACGCCCTGGAGGCGGACAACGAGAAGCTCCGCGTCGAGATTGTCCGGCTCGAGAGGCTAATGCAGACCGAGGGTAAGACCAGATCGGAGAGCGCGAGCATCGAGGTCGAACGGCTGCGCGCCAGCCTCGACAAGGCGATCGTCGCTCGCGATCAGGTGGAGCTCGAGGCGGGCAGACTGGCCAAGGAGCTCGAGAAGACACACAAGCAGACCGCCAAGTACCAAGAAGCAGCCGAAGCGAACAAGATGGAGATGGAACGGGTCGCCGAGGAGATTCAGTTGCTCAGGGAGGAACGCGAGGGGCTCAGGCAGGAGCTGCGACGGGTGCAACAGCAGCAGCAACAGCAACAACAGCAACAGCAGATGGTGGGCAACGAGGAGATGGCGCGTCTGCAGCACGATTTACAGATCGCTATGCGAGAACGGGACAAGAACGCGGCGATTCTCGAGAACCGGGAAAAAACACTGGGAGAAGATCGAGAAGGTGAAAGAGAAGCTCGAGGCGGAGGCGAAGCAGCTGCAGGTAGAACGGGACCAGCTGGTGATACAGTTGGAGAAGTCGCAGGAAATGCTGGTCAACTTCCAGCAAGAGTTGAACGCGAACGAGGCGGAGTTGGAGCGGCAGCGAGAGGAGGTGCGACGGCTGCAACAGCTCCAGCAACAGAGGGCACACGCGCAGACGCCCGACAGGGCTGCGAAGGAAGCCCTCGAGGCGCAGATGCGGGAAGTGCACCGGCTGACGCAGCAGGTGCAGAATCTGACGCAGGCACAGACCAAGGAACGGCAGAGAGCCGAGCAGGCCGAGAAACGAATGCAGGAGCTGAACAAGCAGATCGCCTCGAGGGACACGGCGGTCGGCGGAAGCGAGGCGCAGCTCGAGCAATGGCGGAAGCTGTGCGACACGGAGAAGCAGCGGGCGGATGCGGCCGAACGACAGGCCGCCGAACTGCAAAAGCGTATCCAGGCGACCGAGAGGCAGCTGTACGCGCAGCAACAGCAGATCCAGCAGATGCAGACGACCATCCATCAGCTACAGCAGCTACAGCAGCAGCAGCCAGCCTCGCAGAAGAACGGCCAGGAGGCCGCGAGGCTGCGACAGGAGCTTGAACGCGCTAAGAAGGAGACCGCTGAGCAGTCTGTCGAGCGCGAGCGGTTTCAGGCGCAGATCGAAATGCTGTGCAAGGAACTCGAGAAATATCAGGTTAGCAGCACCGATCTGCACTCGCTCGCGCTCACCCACAACACATCGCCTACACCCGCACTCTGTCTGCACTCTGTCGTCTGGCAGACCGTTGCTTTGGTTGGCTGATATACATATATAGTTGTCGACGATCGGCTGCCGACACAAATGGCCGCGCGGCCTCTCAAGTCTCTCTATGTCTTCTCATTTCAACCGCAGCCTCTGCCTTCGTCGTCGACGAAGCAGAATCTCGCCCACAGCTCATACACGCCGCAAAAAAATATTATAAATATATATACATATATATATAAATAGAGATCGATAACAATAGAACTGATCGAACGATCATGTATATATACGTACGTGTATACAGATGTTCAACCGGATACGATGCACCCCGCACATCATTCTCATCTTTGTGTTACGTACATGTATAATCTCGGGGCGTCCGTCACACTTCACAGCGAAGCAACATCGCCTTCACCATAATTTCATCCTCCAAGTTCAAAGACCCCGATACTCTCCCGATCCCAGCCATTGCGACTCAAGCACAAGCCATTCGCACTCATTTTGCTCTAGATTTTTTTGCGTTCGTTTCTCTTTGTTCGACTGTGTTACACGCCGTTCCTCTACCTCTGTTATCTTTATATTTTATTGTTATCTATTGTTGCCGTTCGCGACGCCGGGGCGACGAACGAACCGAACGGGATCGCTTTTCCTTTTCGATACGTCCAGGGTGATCTCTCGATCTCGTTCCCAACGAGAATCGAAGCGTCGAGACGATCGTCCCCCGCGTCGCTAGAACGTATCTTTACACGTTATTGTTATCGCTACTGTTCTGTTGCGCGTCCAAAGAGGCGAGAGAATTCTTACTTCTTACGATTTTCCGTTATCCTGGTTTTTATTAACGAGCATGCACTGTATCGATGCCAGAGATAGAAAATGATTGTTTCGTTCCGCAAATTGGCCGTTCACCAGCCATCGATTGCATCTTGTTTACATCTTGTACATTTTTTATCTCCAAGCGTACAGCGAGGGAAAACGAGTATTCGCGCGCTGTTGACTCTTGCTGTCGACCGTTGATAGCATTTTTTTTCTAGCGCAACCATTCGTTCGAAATTACATCTTAGCCTGCACGTTTACGAAAATACTCGCTTCTCGCAACTCTGTGTTATAAAACAGTTGATAGGAAAAACCAGCAGCGTGAGAACACCGTTCCTCTCATTGTATACTTATGTGTATGTATTTGTACATATTATAGTTCGCCGTGGCAAACTGCGGGAGAGCATTCTCCTCGTCTGTGCGTGCGACTTGTTCCTTTTTTTTTGTTGTTCGATTGCGCGTCATGCATCCGTCGATTACGATTACGCGCCGTGACCATCGCGATTCGTCGAGAGCGAACACGATCAATGTAATGGTTCGAGTCGACGCGAAACCCACCAGCAACTCGCCAACTACCCACCCCCAAGCAACTCGCGAACTCGCACGGAATGGTCGCGGCTTTTTTAAAATTCGCCTAGCCAGTAGCTGATCCGCGTAACGAACTATCTATTGACGATTCGTTTCGACGCAGGTGGACTTGCACGAAGCGACCAAGAAACTCCAAGCTGGCGGCGGGAAACCTGGTCCCGATTCTACTCAAGAGAGACGACACCTAGAAGATCAGAAACGCCAAGTGGAAGAGCAGAGAAGGCAGACGGAGGAACGAGCGAAATCCGTCGATCAGAAAGCTAGAACAATAGAGGAGAAGGAGAGGACGCTCCAAGGTATCGACCAGGACCTCAAGAAACGGAAAGCAAAGATGGACCAGCTGGAGCAGCAGTTGCAGAGGGTAAGCACACCACTTCGTCTTCGTCGCGCGTTCACATTTTTACAAAACAAATTCACCCTCTCGCAAATCAAATTTATCTCGTGGGTGAATCGATTTCGAAAATGAAATAAAACGGTTATACAAATCTTACTGACTTGAACTCTAAAGATAGCCAACTTGCGGTTACTTTAAATATTTCTTGCAAATTTCTTTGGAGACCGCAACAAATTGAATGAAGATTATTTTCGAGAAAATATGGTTGTTCTTTGACAATGGGGCCTCCTATACTTCGTTTGTCACGAATACAAAACTTGTGCGTTGAGACGCACAGCAGAAAGTTACGACGATTGAAGAATGCACTTTGCACGCTAGACCGCACTGCCTACCAGTGTGGCCAGATATCACGTATCCGCGTTTTCCCCTTCCACTAACCTATTCCACTGCCATGAGCACTCTCCAGCGACCCCCCACTAAGAACGTAGACTGGTCGTGCAGTCGCGCAACGAGTCTGGTCATCAGAGAGGGGGTACCGGTATTCCCCTCGATTTCCTCTATCTGGCAGCACTGCGCCCGACTCACTATGTAACTCTACAGCTCAGTAATGCCACATGCAATCCAAACTGATACCATTCCCTCTCCATCTTTTCCCCTTCCACTATCCCATTCCACTACCATGAGCACACTCCAACGACCCCCCACTGAGACCGTAGAGTCGTTGTGCAGTCGCGCAACGTGTCTGATCATCAGAGAGGGGGTACCAGTAATCCCCTCGATTTTCTCGATCTGGCAGCACTGCTCCCAACTTACTATGTAATTCTACGGCTCAATGCTGCCACATGCAATCCAAACGGATACCATTCCCTCCCCTTCTTTCCCCCATCCACTATCACATTCCACTACCATGAGCACACTCCAACGACCTCCGACTGAGACCGTAGAGTCGTTGTGCAGTCGCGCAACGTGTCTGATCATCAGAGAGGGGGTACCAGTAATCCCCTCGATTTTCTCGATCTGGCAGCACTGCTCCCAACTTACTATGTAATTCTACGGCTCAATGCTGCCACATGCAATCCAAACGGATACCATTCCCACTCCTTCTTTTCCCCTTTCAATATCCCATTCCACTACCATGAGTACAGTCGAACGACCCCCCACTGAGACCGTAAAGTCGTCGTGCAGTCGCGCAACGTGTATGGTCATCAGAGAGGGGGTACCTGTATTCCCCTCGATTTCCTCGAACTGGCAGCACTGCGCCCAACTCACTATGTAACTCTACGGCTCAGTGCTGCCACATGCAAGCCAAACGGATACCATTCCCACTCCTTCTTTTCCCCTTTCACTATCCCATTCCACTACCATGAGTACAGTCGAACGACCCCCCACTGAGACCGTAGAGTCGTTGTGCAGTCGCGCAACGTGTCTGGTCATCAGAGAGGGGGTACCTGTATTCCCCTCGATTTTCTAGATCTGGCAGCACTGCGCCCAACTCACTATGTAACTCTACGGCTCAGTGCTGCCACATGCAATCCAAACGGATACCATTCCCTCTCCTTCTTTTCCCCTTCCACTATCCCATTCCACTACCATGAACACACTCTAACGACCCCCCACTGAGACCGTAGACTGGTCGTGCAGTCGCACAACGAGTCTGGTCATCAGAGAGGGGGTACCTGTATTCCCCTCGATTTTTTCGATCTGGCAGCACTGCGCTCAACTCACTATGTAACTCTACGGCTCAGTGCTGCCACATGCAATCCAGACGGATACCATTCCCTCTCCTTCTTTTCCCCTTCCACTACCATGAGTACACTCTAACGACCCCCCACTGAGACCGTAGAGTCGTCGTGCAGTCGCGCAACGTGTATGGTCATCAGAGAGGGGGTACCTGTATTCCCCTCGATTTCCTCGAACTGGCAGCACTGCTACCAACTCACTATGTAACGCTACGGCTCAATGCTGCCACATGCAATCCAAACGGATACCATTCCCTCTCCTTCTTTTTCCCTTCCACTATCCCATTCCACTACCATGAGCACACTCCAACGATCCCCCACTGAGACCGTAGAGTCGTTGTGCAGTCGCGCAACGTGTCTGATCATCAGAGAGGGGGTACCTGTAATCCCCTCGATTTCCTCCATCTGGCAGCACTGCGCCCAACTCACTATGTAACGCTACGGCTCAATGCTGCCACATGCAATCCAAACGGATACCATTCCAACTCCTTCTTTTCCCCTTCCACTATCCCATTCCACTACCATGAGTACAGTCGAACGACCCCCCACTGAGACCGTAGAGTCGTTGTGCAGTCGCGCAACGTGTCTGGTCATCAGAGAGGGGGTACCTGTATTCCCGTAGATTTTTTCGATCTGGCAGCACAGCTCCCAACTTACTATGTAACGCTACGGCTCAATGCTGCCACATGCAATCCAAACGGATACCATTCCCACTCCTTCTTTTCCCCTTTCAATATCCCATTCCACTACCATGAGTACAGTCGATCGATCCCCCACTGAGACCGTAGAGTCGTCGTGCAGTCGCGCAACGTGTCTGATCATCAGAGAGGGGGTACCTGTAATCCCCTCGATTTCCTCCATCTGGCAGCACTGCGCCCAACTCACTATGTAACTCTACGGCTCAGTGCTGCCACATGCAAATCCAAACGTATATTATACCCTCTCCTTCTTTCCCCCATCCACTATCACATTCCAGTACCATGAGCACACTCCAACGACCCCCCACTGAGACCGTAGAGTCGTTGTGCGGTCGCGCAACGTGTCTGGTCATCAGAGAGGGGGTACCTGTATTCCCCTCGATTTCCTCGAACTGGCAGCACTGCGACCAACTCACTATGTAACTCTACGACTCAGTGCTGCCACATGCAATCCAAATGGATACCATTTCCTCGCCTTCTTTTCCCCTACCACTACCACATTCCACTACCATGAGTACACTCGAACGACCCCCCCC
>CM052197.1:765418-779127 GCA_028455805.1 Lasioglossum figueresi
CTGAGACCGTAGAGTCGTTGTGCAGTCGCGCAACGTGTCTGGTCATCAGAGAAGGGGTACCTGTATTCCCCTCGATTTTTTCGATCTGGCAGCACTGCGTCCAACTCACTATGTAACTCTACGGCTCAGTGCTGCCACATGCAATCCAGACGGATACCATTCCCTCTCCTTCTTTTCCCCTTCCACTACCATGAGTACACTCGAACGACCCCCCACTGAGACCGTAGAGTCGTTGTGCAGTCGCGCAACGTGTATGGTCATCAGAGAGGGGATGACCAATGGCCCAATGATGCCTGAGCGGGGAAATCGAGGAGAAATCGAGAGGAATATAAGTACCCCCTCTCTGATGACCAGAGCAATTGCGTGCGCGACTGCGCGACCAGTCTACGATCTTAGGTAGGACGCTGGAGTGTGCTCGTGGTGGAGGAATATGATAATGGTAGTAGAAAAAGGTCTAGAGGCTATGTTGTCCGTTTGGACAACAGTTGGCATCACTGTTCTGGCCACACTGCCGCCTACTGACCAGCGCTGCCGCACCGTCGCAGTTTTGGGTTTCTACTATGTAGTTACAATATGGGGACGCGCACACCACCGGCACCCATTCCCATTGAAACTACCAAAACGGCAACGGCGCGGCCGAAGAGATTCTTTTAAGAATTCTTATAAAAGACGTCGAAAACAAATAAAAAGTATGTATAAAAATCGAAATGAAAAGAGGGTTATTGCAACATATTAATAGGAAACCACTTAATGAATGATGAAAAGACATTTAGAGAATTTTTAGACCTAGTAAAGAACTAGTACACACGGGTGGCGGATCGAAAGTAACCCCAAGATGCATTGAGTCCGGGGGTGATCGCTCACCTAATAATGACTTGAAAGGCAAACCTCGCAGGCGCAAATGTTCACAACTTCCAGAGGCCTCATTCCAAGCTAATTAAAATCCACTTGCTCGTTTTTCAATCTAAAAAATTCGCTAGATGTTTTTCCATCACTCAGTAAATGGTTCCCTATTAATATATTGCAATAAGCCTCTTCATATCGATTTTTATATACAATATATTTTTTATTTGTGTTCGTCATTTCTCATCAGAATTCTTAAAAGAATCTCTTCATCTTCTGCTTCTTCAAATACATAGTAACAAAAGTAATTTTTGATTAATTTTGTTTCACATCGAAGTGATTCTGCTCTCTCTACGCACATGCTTTATTATTTATGATATATCGTTAAAATATTTCACCCAAAACGTGGAATGACCGTAACTTCCGCGCGATTCATTCTCGAAAATTCTGGAAGTTGATATTTATACTTAAATCGCAGCCAAGAGTGGCCACGGATGGCCGAGTTTTTGTACTCCAAGTTAGATCAATGGTACCCCTTGCCAAAACGGTGAGTGCAAGGCCAAAATCTCTGAATAGATTTTTTATTATAAATAAAAAATGAGCGGAAAACAGAGATTTCCGATTGGCCCATATTACTTAATGTTTAACAACACTTTCAAAAATAGTTTTTGCCAATGAAGCATTGTACCTGTGGCAAATTTTCCACAAATTTAAAAAAAAATTTGTTGTATAGTTTCGTTTTCATGGATTTTTTGCCGCTTTTTTACCAAATGGCACCACTGTGCACCATGTACTTATAGAAAATGGAATGTTAAAGGGAAAGAATCATAGAATGCGGTCCTATTTTTCCAAGATGTGTCAAAATTTTTCTACGAACGTGTTTGCACGTATAATATTTTTCAACTATAAAATTACATTTTCATGCCAATTGATAAATTATTTAAAATGAAAAGTGTTTCCCGATTATGACTCCAAAAACAAATATGTTTCTATTCTTAACGCATTGCGCATAGATAAAGCAACGTGCATGCACTATTTGAACATGAAATATTTATTTAATGGCATTACAGGCAATAGAATTTTGAAATTCTGGAACAATAAATTTTATTTTTATTACAATAATTTAAGGTAACAAATTTTTAAGTAAACTTGATTTGTACGAGGATGAATTTGAATATACAGAAGGGGCGATTATGGAGTACAAATCCCATCTAAATGATTTGTTAACTGCACGAGTCCGAGAACACTAAGCGTCACGCGTCTGTGAGAAGATTGACTGCACACTGTCACCACAGTACACTCACACACCGCTAGACCATGTATACGTACGCGAGGATTGCAAGGGTCCGAGATTCCACTCCTGATTTCTTAATAATGCAGAGACGGGGTTTTTTAGTAGTTAAAATCGCTAGATGAAAGATCAATCTAGGGGGCTATTTCGCTCAAAAGTCCTACTTTTACGTTTACGACGCGTAATTCTCATTATTCGGCAGCATGTCGCGGAGCCGCAAGATGCAATGGACAGGCGACGGTGCTGCCGCCTATCGTGGCTGTCGATAAGCTGCCGAATAATGAGAATTACGCGTCGCAAACGTAAAACTAGGACTTTTGAGGCAAATAGCCCCCTAGATTGATCTTTCATCTAACGATTTTGACCTCCAAGAAACCCCGTCTTTGCATTATTGAAAAATCTGGAGTGAAATTCCAGACTCTTGCAATCGTTGCGTATGTATACGTGGTCTAGCGGTGTGTGAGTGTATTGTGGTGACTGTGTACAGTCACATGCGAGTGTCGTCTGTCTAGGAGACGCAGTCCTTAAAGTTTTCTGATTTGTGAACTCTGCAAATCCAGTTTAGAGGCTTCGAACGAGAACTAGTGACGGATATCAATTGTCTGAATATCAATTATTTCTTGCAGAGCGGTGGGTCGCCGGACAAGAGGTTGGCGGAAGTGCAGAAGGCTCTCGAGTCAGCGGAGAAAGAGATGGAGAAAGCGAAAGAGGAGTCCACCAGAAGCTCCGCCGAAACCGAGAGGCTACTGCAGCTGATGCAGATGACGCAGGAAGAGCAGAACACGAAAGAAAGACAAATTAGAGAACTTCAAGAGTAAGTAACAAGTCCGGACACTCTGTACATTGGCGGACAGGAAAATAGGCCACCACACGATAGCAATACAGGGTGTCTCATTTCAGAGTAATGCTGCACAGATTTCAAGGTGCTCAATGTTTGTTTTGAAGTAATTATACAGAATGAGGAACTAACTATTGCTACCTACAATAACTCCAAAAGTATGATAGTATGTACAGTAAAGTCGCGTTCACTGTCAGCCATCGGGCTCACGATCACAGTCAGCTGCCTACCAACTCCACTGGCTTTCGTTTGAATTCTCGGCGCGGTAGACGCAGTCATAAAAAGATAATGTCGGTATGCGATCACTGTCCGTGCAGAACACAGGCTGTTTGACAATAATCGTGACTTTACTGTAGTAGGAAAGTTTTCGAAATAAAAGTTGCATCGGACAACAGGAGCTGTAGTGTGGCGTCAATCTTTTGTTGCTAGGTGGAGTCGCCTCAAAGATGTGGAGGTCACCTTTGTTTTTTTAAATAGAACGCTATGTTTCGGTACCTGTTTTCTGATAGAGGCTATTAAGACGAATACATCGAGGTGTAACATTAAGATCTTCGAAGGTCATTTATGACAAATAATTGGTATCAATGCTATTGGTATCAATGCAATGCTGCGATCTTCTTATCACAGATTGAGTAGTATTTTCTTCCGCTTCGGCACTTATCGAATCACATGCTGTAACAATTTATTGTAGAAATCTATTCAATTGCATGGCATGTAGGGTGAGAACGTTGAGGATATCTTTCAGCGTATTTACTAAACCTGGCAATGTCAAATAAACACTTCTGTACGAGATCGCAGGACATCGATAATAAAAATGGTAAGATTAGTATCATCGAATCAAGCGATTGTAAACGATGTATTCTTTCGAAGAAGAAACCGATATGCTTCTCATTTGCAGAGAATGCCAACAAAATTCAGTGAGAGCTAGAGATTTATACGCTGAAACATATCTCCAACGTTCTCACAAATACTACTCAATTCGTGATAAGATTGCAGCATCGCATTGATACCAATAGCAATCTCTTTGAACAGCTTCTGTAAATGCAAGTTTATTTCGTCTTTGTTGTCATAAATGCCCTTTGCTGACCTTCAAAGGCCTTAATGTTGCATCTCGATGTATTTGTCTCAATAGTCGCTATTAGAAAACAGGTACCAAAACATAGCATTCTATTTCAGAAAACAAAGGTGACCTTCACATCTCTGAAGCGACTTCATCTACATAGTAACAAAATAGTAACGCCACACTACGGTCCCTGTTATCCGATGCTCCTTCATTTCGAAAACTTTTGTACTACTATCATACTTTCGAAGTTATTGTAGGTGTCAATTGTTAGTGCCTGACCCTGTAGAATGGAATTATTCTAGGTCGGAAGAAATGTTTAATTTTCAAGTTAAAACCGGCGAAGTCAAAATAGCGCTTTTCATCGGCTGTCGTCCACGCTTGGCCTTATTGGTCGTCTCGACACAATTCTTGCCTTAACAATTTGATTATTCTACATAAAAACACGTAAAACATGATTTCCATTCATAAAAATGACGTCTATATGTAAAACAAAGAATTAGATTTGTGTCCCAACTTATACGGCACAAGTGTCCCAACCTTTACAAAAAACGCCAAACAAAAAAAGAACAAAATCGCATCGCAGTATTTGCAGAATTCTTTTTGCACATTTCAACTACATTACATTTCCAACAAATTAGAAATATTTAAGCAATCCGGGTTGAAAGATTTTTAGTTGAAAACGAATCAATAAGAAACACAATAAGACTTTTTGGGTTGCTCTTTACTTTACCGGAATTTTGCTAAAAAGTGGACTTGCTCGATTATTGCATCAGGGTCTGTTTTCAATAACATATGACGATGATTTTATATATTTTTCGATCGAATAAGCTACTGTGTGTGTGTGCAATTAAGAGACCGCTCCACTTCCGGGTAATTTGAGTAAACAAATAAAAGGAAATTAAAAATAAAGTACTGTGTTAAACGTGGTATGAATTTATGGTCAATTAATATTTGTGTTGATAAATATTTACATTGTATATGGAACCTATACCTTATTTACTGCTCCAATTAATACAATTTCAATATTGGAGCTGCTTGGAGCTATTTTTGTGCCAAAGTAGAAAAAAGAGTAATCATCCATTAAGAAGATTTAAAGGAGTGTATACTTTATCTTAATCACACATTACACTATTATAGCAGAAGGCTGCTGTTTACTTTACCGGACTCGAAATTTGTGCCTTTCTCCTATAAATTATGATGCATTTGATATGTAATCCAGTAGATTTGTACTCCGGACGGCTGCAGTTGAAGTTTCGATTCTGTAGAATCAATGGTTCAAGACTTATGCTAGCCTAAAATTGTTCATTATTCAGTGTTTTTGTGACAGGTCAGAGCACCGCCATATTGGTCTACAGTCACGATCGCGTGCCGCTTACCGAGCAGAACGGCTAGATGGCAGCACGGGCACGCGTTAGGTTAGGTTAATGCTGATAATATATTGATGATATTGGAATTTGGCCAGGATGTCGCGTTTTAACTGGTTTGGGTTAGGTTTTTGTAAATATTTTCCACGCTATTTCCTCTCAAACATTTTCTGAGATATTTTCTCTATGGTAGCGATATTACCACCGACTAGATATAGAATAGACCTATCATCCAATGTATTTCGGTGGCCACGTTTGCCAGGGCCACTTGGCTCGTTTTTCTTGTCATTTCCTATATTACCAACTCGGTTTAGGGCCACAAACAGGGTCTCGTCGGTGGTGCTGGTGCTCTAAAATAGGCTGACAGCACAAACGAGATATAGGAATAGGATTCCTTTACCTCGTTTGTGCTGACAGTTTTCTTAGTGATAGCACAGACGTGTTTGAAATTCTAAATAATTCCTAAAGTCGCCACTCTAAGTCGTAGAGGGCATACCAGAACCTATGATTTTTTGAACAGTCGGTATTTCAGAACATGAGACAACAAGTCCCATTAGATGATAGGTCTATTCTATATCTAGTCGGTGATATTACTGTGTGCCCGTGCTGCCATCTAGCGGTTCTGTTTGGTAAGCGGCATGCGATCGTCACTACGAACAAATATGGCAGCGCTCTTACCTGTCAAAAACACTGAATAATGAACAACTTTAAGCAAGCATAACTCCTCAGCCATTAATCCTACAGGATCGAAACTTTGACTGCAGCCGTAGGGTACAAATCTACTGAATTACGTACCAAATACGTCATAATTTATAGGAGAAAGGTACAAATTTTGAGTCCGGTAAGGTAAAGTTTACCCCGTTTTAGGACAAATTTTTAGCCTTTGCTTGGCACAGCTACACTGAACTCGACTTGTTGCTTCTAATACTCATGAAAAGTTTGTTTGTAAACAGAAATGAAGTTTAGAACCATGGCATTGGTGTTTCCAGTACGTTAACGTACGAAAAAACACTATGTCCCATCCTTTATGACAGTCCCTTATAAAATATTCCTTGCGTTTTGGACATGACACTTAACAAAAAGATGTTCTGGAGGTCACACTTAAATGAGACATTCTGTATATTTTCCTGACATCTCGTGAAACAGGAGTTATTCGGTAAATGTGCGTTATTAAACTAAATGAAACATTTCGCTTTGTCCGCAGTGCACTAAAAGCCGCACAAGTCAAGTTGAAACAAGCCGCAACTGCACAGCAACAAGAGGTCAGTATACAACCGACGATTCCCCTTTTATCGATCCGAAAATTGATCTATTTAAATGGAAAACACTAATCTTTGAACTTTTCATCCGCAAGACCGTGACTAATTTGTTGTCTTCTTGAATTTCCACGCTGCCACTGGACACGACACGCACACGCTCGCGTTATCTGCTTGCTTGATGTGTTTGCTGTCTGTCTGTGTTTGTTTGTTCGTCTGTTCCATGTCGTAACCCTGTATTTTCGTAATGAACGACGTAAAAAAAACCTGCACAATTTCGGGGAATTGTTGAAATGAAATCGTGCGTTTCCGAATGTCGACACTGACTGCCACGAAACCGTTGGGGGAAAAAGCAGGCGGGTCCCGCCGGATTCCTAAAAAGCTTGTTCTAAGGTCGATTTTCGTTGGGGACGCCTTCTCCGTTCTTTTTAGTACAATTTGCATATTAAGCGGAAACTTTACAAGTACACGAACCGTTATTATTACGAACTAATTAAGACGAGAGGATCGTACTGACTCGCCTGATGGACAACACGCGTCAAGATATATAATTATTTTACGTAACGCCTTCGACCATTGTTAACGTATTTAATAATTATAGCGAGAAGATAACGACGATAATAACAATAATTATTGATATATATATATATATAAATATAAATATATATATAAAAATAAATATAGATATATATATAAATATAAATATAAATATAAATGTAAAAATAATGGGAGAAGACAACGGCAACAATAATGTTAATTATTACCGATGCGAAACAAAAAAATATATATATATATAAATATATATACATGTATAAATACTACGGAGAAAGGACAGACGCATGTATGTACATGTGTATATACACGTACGCTGCAGAGATATACGTATGTAGATATATAAATATAAATGTATACAGACAATTTCACAATATAAAATTGAGAAAGTCGAGACAGAGAACGACACGAAGGGACAAAGATTACGGCCGAGAGATGGTCAGTGACCTTTCGAATCACCGTACGCCATGGACAATGGATTCGACCAGCAGCGTTAGGACATGACCGAGAGCGCTATAAGAGGAGAGTTATGTGAACAACCGGAAGAGAAAAATAGAAGGAGAGGGGTAGATAATCCGGTTCATGGCATGTTCGCAGCCATTCGGAGACGCACCCTTACGTCGTTCAGCACGAAATCTAATCCTCGCGTATATTTCCCCACTATATATGTCCGGCCACGTTTTTCCGTTCACGTTTTCGTTACGTTTCCACCCACATTGCCTCCGTGCACGCACCACGACCGCCCACACCACGTCCACGCGCACCGACGCACGCACACAGGACCCGGAGAACACGAAACACGTCGAGGACACCAGAAGGAAGGGCCTGGAGGCGAGGGAGAAGCAGATTACCGAGCTGGAGCTGAAGGCTGCCACCCTCGAGAAGCTACTGAAGGAACACGCGTGCTCGAAAAAGATTAAGGACGCCAGGAACGAGAACCTCGAGGACCAAGAAGGCTGGAAGAAGGAGCTAGAGCTGAAGAATCGACGGATAGCCGAGCTGGAGAACGAACTGGTCGCTCGTAGACCCCCGAAAAACGGCAACGGTGACTACGCGCCGAATCTGAAGCTAGTAGAGGAGAAGGACTCGTGGAGAATGGAGCTGGAAGCGAAGGACACGCGAATAACACAGTTGGAGGACGAGGTAGAGTCCCTGAAGAGCCTGATGACGGATGACAATCAGTTAACCAGGTTCAAACGATCGAAGGAGAACGAAGGTAGAACGAAAGAATGCAGCGAATCCTGGAAACAGGAAATCGAGGCGAAGAACAGAAGGATCGTAGAGCTGGAGCAGGAGATGGAGTCTCTCGAGAACTTCCTCAGAGAGCACGCCGATACCGAGAGCTTGCGAGACTTGGAGATTATGGTGGAGAGGAAGGGCAGGAGGATCGAGGAACTGGAGGACACCGTGGCTGAGTTCGAGGACTTCCTCAAGCAGAATCCTGACGTGAAGGAGCTGCACGAGCTTCGTTGTCAAGTAACTGTTGGGAACAGGCGAATCCAGGAGTTGGAGAGGTGGATTCAGAAGAGCGGGGAGAACAGAGAACTGAGGATCGATCAGGAGAGGATTATCGAGCTGGAGGAGATGGTGACGCAGCTCGAGGAGTACGTCAGGAAGCACAACGTGGACGGGCTCAAGATGATGTTGCAGGATCGCGAGTGCAAGATCGAACAGCTGCAGAACCGAGTCGTCTATTTGGAGAAGGAACTGTGTAAAGTTGAGGAAAGCTGTCGAGGTAAGAGCGCGATCATTGATGACTCGACTGCGGATTTTATGCACTTAGAGCAAAACTTGAATTGATCTAATGGAAGATGGTGATATCGTTTAACCCTTAGCACTTAGCACTCGCGTGGTGACTCAGAGTTAAAAATTGGTGTACCATTATTCAAAATATTATTTACATTATTTAATATGTTAGTATCTAATCAATTACTAAACATTTACGTATTGTATGAGGTGTTGTAAAAAGAAAGAAATCAGATACAAGGTGGTTCACCAGATATGACCTAACCTAACCTAACCTAACCTCGATTTTCGTCATTATTATTATTCGTAGCGAAGAATGTTTATATAAGGTTGAATGGAATCGAGAGATGCATACTTTGGTGTTGCGAGTGTATACGTAATGTTATGATCAAAATTATCTTATTGAAGAAGATAGTCCAAATGATGTCGTGTTTGGACTCATTTTCATCGGGACAATCTCCACAACTTATTCGTATTAAAAATATACAAGTTTAAAGTTTCAATAATACTTGATTCCCCATCTGCTTACATTGTATGCCGTTTGTCAGTTGTCGAGCCATTGCACTAAAGCATCGAGACTTTTGGAGGAATCATTTAGGAATCGATACTTCTCGATACCTACAGTATATTTATGATTTGTTATTGTTTCGATGCTTGTGATACTAATACCAGCCAGTGTCCATTTTAGCAATACTCGTATCAAATGTCAATACCTTCCAAACAATTACTTGAGTATCAAATTGCATAAAACTCATGAGAAAAACTGGTATCACGCCCATCACTACTGAAAACACCCATTTTTGCATTATCGAGAAATGAGAAATCGCACCCCGCACCCTTCTAATCCTAGAAACGAGTCTACCCCCATAAATCAAATATTTTCGAATCGTTGGACAGGACGAGGTGATCTCATTCGTTTTCCAGCAAGACCACCTGATTTGACACCCCTCAATTTTTTTATGGGGTTTCTTGACAAAGAAAGTATACGCTGAGGCTTCGACTACAATTGATACAATTGTATCATCATTGAATGCAATCACATACCACCAGTTTTATTACATAATGTAAAACAATCATTGCTTTCTCGATTCAGAAAGTGTCGTGCCACATTGAACCTTTTCTGTGAATAAAATCATTGTAACATTATTAAGCGAGCCGTGATTTCATAACAACACTAAAATTAAAATATCTCTTTAACTATTGGTTTTTCGATATTAATAGGTTAATACTTCTTTTTATAGAATATGAAGATTCATCGATTGGTAAAGGAAAACACATACCTCCAGAAAATCTCACAACACCAAAGTATGCATCTCTCGACACCATTTAATCTTATATAAACATTCTTCGATACGAATAATAATAATGACGAAAATCGAGGTGGTAATATTTGGTGAACCACCCTGTAGAATGGAATTATTCTAGGCCGTAGAAATGTTTAATTTTCGAATTAAAGAATTTAAACATACTGTTGCATTATTTCCAGCGTTTCACTATTATCGAGAAAAGAAATAAATATGTCTATGTAGCTTCTGCAGCTTGAAAATAATACGGAGAACTTTTATTTTGCATAAAACTCCGCAGTTCACTGATGGTAAAACAACTGAGGGCATGTGCAAGTACCGTTTGCAATGCTTGAAGATTGACCGAAACGTCTGATCGCATATATTTTCAGGAAAAGAAGCACAGAAGAATCACCGGAACGTCCAGGATAGATGGACGACGATGACTGCAGACGATTTGCCCTCCGATCGCTTGATCATGGACGGAAATGTCGAGTTGCGCGAGAAGGAGCAGAAAATGAAGAAGATGGAGCACACCATTTCTGAGAAGGACAACAAGATTCAGGCGTACGAGCAGCAGATCGTCGAGAGCAAGGACGAGATAACAAAACTCAGGAAGGAGGTGGCAAGCTTGAAGAAGGAGCTCAGCGAGTACGATGACATAGGTGTCTTGAAGGAAGAGATCCGAGTGAGGGATGAGAGGATCCAGCAGCTCGAGGACGAGGTGGATTCTCTGGAGAGAGCGTTTAACGAGAGGATCGATCTCGAACAGATCGAGGAGCTGGTGAACATTATCAAGGAGAAAGAGGATAAGGAACGGTTGATGTCCAAAGATCTGATAGAGAGGAGAAGCAGGATCGAGGAACTGAGCGAAGCCCTTCGCGAGAGCGTCGTTATCACCAGCGACAGCGAGAAAAGATGGAAGAATGAAGAGAAGATGAAGAAGGAAGCCCTGCAAAGAGTAAGCAGAAATTCGTTCGACCGAGACTCATTGTCAGATAATCTTCTAATACCGTTAAACTTAGCTATTGTTCCTTGTGAACGATCTCTAACAAGGTTCACAATCTATATTGCAGGTAGCGAAATTAGAGCAGAGGATCACGTCGATGCAATCAGCTTCCGCATTGAGGTGCATAACCTGCCAACCGCTGCTTTCTAAGTTGCAGAAATATGAATCGAGGCTCGAGAAACTCGCCGAGGAAAGAACCGTGCAGTTGGAAGATCTGCGACAAATGAAGTGAGTAACTTGGACGACAGTTTCTCTAAACCAGTGTTTCCCAAAGTTTCGACATCTGTGTACCCCTTCTATAACTGTCGTAACACTGAGTATCCCCTAGTAAGAACAATCCGTATTAAGTAGTAAACGTGAACATCCTTTGTACACAACAGTAGACTCCCGCTCCATCTGGATCGTTGCACTGGAATCAGTGCGTACGTCCTCCAAATTCTTCCTGTACCCCTAGGGATACACGTACCAACCTAACCTAACGTAGCCTAACCTAACCATACTTTGGGAAACACTGCTCTAAATCATAGAATCGACCCGTAAAAATCTGTCGAATGATAGGCGCGAAGCTTTAAAGGCTGCTGTGTCCGAGAAAGACGCACACTTAGCTCTGCTGGAGCTGTCCGGGATCAATAATGCGGCCCAGTCGAAACAAGCTGAAGAACTGAAGGCTGACAGAAAAAGGCTGTTGGACACACTGAAGAAAGAGGTACTTTCTAAATAATCTTTTTTAAGTAATACCAGAGAGGATAGGAGAGTGCTCACGCCCGGGTATAAGTTGCCACCACTTTTTGGCACGCTCACGTTTAGCACATAACAGATCCCACACCCACGGTAGAGCCACTTTTCCCACGAAACAGAGACTACACCGTCCAGCAGCATGTTTTAGCATGAAACAGAACCTTTACTAGTCCGTGGAAATCTAAAATCTTAAAATCCGAGGGGGAAACCGCTCTACCATGGGTGAGGGATCTGATCCAAGGTAAAAGTGGAAGGGGAAAATCCGCTCTACCGTGGGTGTGGGATCTGATCCAGGCTAGGATTCTTTGTGGGGGCAGCACTGTACCGGTGGCATCGAAAATCCGGGCGTGAGCACTCTCCTATCCTCTCTGGTAATACTATTAGGTTCTTGCATATGAAATCTCATTTTTAGAATGCAACTGTTACAAAACCTTTTGATCAGGAAATCTATTTATTACCATCTACAGGTTCATTATTTCTGATCAGGTCATATTAGTTCAGGATAACTATTATGAACGACCGAAATGAAATTTCTCTGATTGATAACTGTTATGAATAGACTGCGGATCTTTATGCATTAATTAGAAAATGGCGTAGATGAAATTCAAAATTGTTGGAAAATTTTTAAAATTGAAAATGCTAATATATGATATGATTTCTCCTCTATTAAAATCATTAAGAAAGGAAATAACATTCGATTTGGTTTCTATGTCTTGCAATCGATGCAGACAATTTTTATTTTGAATAAAGATCCACAGTCTAGTTATGAACATGGCCGGATTAAGCTAGCGCGGGGCCCGTAGCAAATGTTACCTGGGGGCCCTAGGTTTTGCATGATAATAAAACAAAACACAATGAAGGACCTTTTTTTAGCAGAAATATCTGTTAATAGTAACCAGGGCTTTTCTGCTGCAAGCGCGGGGCCCGTAGCATTTGCTACTCCTGCTCCTGAGCTTGATCCGGCGCTGGTTATGAATTATCGAAATGAACTTCTTTCAACACTCGAAACAGTTTTTCTTCATCGATAACAGTTATTGAGGAGTATCCAAAGTTTTGGACACTCACAAACATTATTTATTATTAATAACAATACTTATTTGTAACCAAAGACTTTTAACCAATCATTTTGTTCTTCGATTTGTTTCCTTTACATTTGTTCTTTTGTTTTCTTTATATTTTCCATATATTATATATGTTGATTATAGTTATCTGAAATGACAATAGTAATTAACTTTTTATCGATGATTTCTGACGTAAAAAATTTAGAATAACTGTAATTTTCGGTCCCTGTTTCATTATGCAACAACCTATTATCAAATAGAACATTCTACAGGATGTTTTAAAATTCCTTCAACATCCGGAAATGGGAGGTTCCTGAGATCATTTGAAGCAACATTTTCCTTTGCAAAATGGCGTCCGCGGCTTTGTTAAGGGTGCGCCGGAGCGAACATACGCCACCATCGGCGTAAAGATGAACTAAGAAACAAGATAGAGAGGCAGATATGTTTCTCGCAGGAGAGGTTAAGACAAAGAATACAAAACGGCTTGTTTTTTCGATGAGCCTACTACACTTGCATTTAGCGAAGAAGCAATATTGTTTTATGCTTTTTGTGTTAAAATATTCTCTGAATTATTGCACGTTCCTGTACAGAGCCCTTTTTTGCAATTTGTCTCTTGAAACTTTTGAAACAATAATAGCGTACGTTTTTATAGAACAATTTTTTTT
>CM052197.1:791187-801548 GCA_028455805.1 Lasioglossum figueresi
ATAATATTTACAGCCATCAGGACCATCCAAATTAAATTTTTTCTCATTTGAAAAAATGACAGACTCCCACTCTTTCGTCCAGGACATATGTGCCAGTGCGAAATCAAGACGGGCCTGTTCATGTCCTTCTTTTAGGCCTGGTTTACGTTGCATTTTTGTCCACACAAATTGCCCGGAAGAATTTAAAAGTTGTTGCACGCGTCTTGTTGTTACCGGAAGCTCCAATTCAGCTCGAAATCGTGCTGCATTTTTCCTTTCCTTAGCCGCAGACCTTGTAAATAACAAATGTTGTTTCTTCGACAATTTTTTATTACCACCTTTAAATGATTTCTTCCGCAATTTTCGCGTAAATTATATAATTATTAATCACAGTATACGAACGATTAATTTTCTTAGCAATTGCACGATTAAAGCAGCCCATATTTTTATAAGCATCGATCGACGCTTTTTCTTCAATTGTTAGCACTTTTCCTCTCGGCATTCTAATACACGTGAATCGAATGATAAGCAACAGGATTTCTAGGACTTCTAAAACTAATACTTTTAGAATATTTCAAATTTTCCGTAGTTCTCTGCTCAGAAACCAGAGAAACACCGAGTGACTTTATAGAAACTTCGCACTTGTGTACTGCATCGCGCAGAAAAAAATTAAAACAAACGTAAATAGTGAACACAGCGGTCTAGAGTGCGTAGTCTCTCTATCCGAGTGTCAACAAAGCACGAGACCAGATACGATAAATCAACAAAACTGGTGTTATTTTTCAAATATCTATGAATACGAAGATGACTTTATAGAAATTTCGGCCACTGTATAAGGAGGGTGTGAAAGAATCTCCCTGCCCAGTTTTCGAATGCATCTCGTCAATGCGAAATTCAAAGGAGGAAGTTGAAACTTCGACCGGTCGTCCACTTCGTTGCGCATCATCGACACTTTCGCGGCCATTTTTAAGCTGGTCTACCCACTTGTAAATGTTTGAACGGTTTAAACAGTTATTCCCGTACACTTTTAACATCCTTGCATGGATCTCGCTACCATTAACACCTTCTGCGACTAAAAATCTAATCACAGCACGTTGTTCTTCCGCGGTGCAATTCTCAAAAAGAATGAATTATAGGTTAGGTTTACAAAATCTTGTCAAACAGCTGATCAAAAGTCGTTACAAGGATGCCAACTTGAAATATAGAAGGTTGCGTATTTGTTCATGAAACCGTTTAAGAGCTATATCAGTTTGTCTCGTTACTTTGAATTGCCCTCGTACTAGTAATCTAATTTTAACGGAAGTTTTTTACAATTATCTCCGAAACTAAGACCGAACGACGAGTACATGTATAGGGAAAAGTTGTTCGGAATGTTGACAACGTATGTGAAGATAAAGGTCATCGGACCTGGGTCCCTTATTGTCAATATTTACCATAAAAAGTTTCTTTTTCCTGATCAAATTCGTTCCGCGGACAATGCACGTAGATCTTTCTATCTCTGGGTGGATTTTCTGTCGATACAATTATTAAATAATTTGAAACGTTCTTCGACATTTGGAGCAACTTCGAGCTTAACGAAACGAGTTATAAGGAATTTTCTGTTGAGTAGCACGTCTGCTGTTCGTACAAGTAAATCGATTACGAGATCAATCTTAATCCGCCGTGCTTTTATAATTGGCCTTGCATGATCGAGCAGACACCCGTTTGACAGGTTAAAGGCAAAATCCACTTCAGACAATCGAACCACGAGGCTGTCCGAGCCGTCACGCGATAATCAAAGACACAACAATCTATTACACGAAGCTGGTCCACTTCGTTTACCTCTGGCTACCCTTTGCTTCTAACTACCCCCATTATCTGTTCAGCGCGATTAGGTTAGCTCGAGACGTGTAATTATCGGAGGGTGTCCGGTTTCTCGATCGAAATCGCCGTTAATCGCGACAATGCGATTCTCGTAGGAGAAACGAAAAGAGAGACGGCGGGGGGGAGCAAACCCAGAGGAGCATGGTGGCGAGGAAGATAGAAAGAATGAAAAAAAAAAAAAAAATGGAACGGTTTAGTAAACGTGTGCCACCGTCATATCAAGCCTATATCATCGTGTTACATTATATACATATTATATAGCTAAGCAGAAAAAAAAAAATTAATATTATCGTTAATCGACAGAATTGTTGAGAAGGAGTGACTGTGTTTCGTGTGCGTGAGTGTTGCGCCCGGTGGAGAACAAAGAACATAAAAGAACGAAAAAAAAAAAAAAAAAAAAAAAAAAAACAGAAAAGAAAAGAAACGAAAGAAAAAAGAAATTAAGAAAAGTCTTTCTTTCGATCGCTCGAGGATTGAGAAGGCCTGAGAGAAAGTTTTTTCGAATCTTACGAATCTTCTACTACTGGCACTCTTTATTGTCCGAACACGCTCGATTATCCACTTCCAATCAGTAATAAAACAATCGTTCCGACACTTATCATCGTACCCGTCTTAATTAGATGACTAACAAGGTTGTAACCGTAGGATGTATAATCGCTTCGAGCAATTGATCACTTGTCTTGGATTTTAAGACTGTCTAACGAATAAATCGCCCAAGCGAGATGTGCGAGAAAATGATGCTTCGATGTTGCGTCTCGTTCTATTATAAAATGGTCTGTCCTCGGAAATTTGTTGGGCACTTCAGTCAAAAGACGTGACCGAGTAGTCCCAAAGGGCAACAGAACACATAGGGAGAAAACGGTCGCAACGGTTGATCCTTTGTTCGCGGGACCTTCCGCGGGAATGACATTCGACAGACCGGTGTTCGTCCGTGTATCGAGGACGACTTGATTCATTTTCTTTAATCGAACTTCCATCGATTATGGTTGCTTGTACGTTTTTCGTTGTACATATCCGAGCGAGTCGCGCGAGAGAGAGGTATCACGGGAAGAAGAAGTTCGGGGGACGCTGTTCTAGTCAGAATATTTTCCGAGCGTCTACCTCCGTTGAACAAAGGGTCGATCGACTGCGCGAATCTAATGGAACAGAAGAGATGAACGGAGACAGGGTTGCCTACGCGCAACCCCCGCCGGAGATCCAAAGTGGTTTTGATCCCGCACTCGAGTGATCCTAAGCTGAGACTGTTCCGCGGAACACTGAGTGAGAATGCTTAGTGAGGAGAGCGAGTTTAAACGGTGAGAGAGCGCGTGAACGAGGCCGTCTCGATATTATTTTTCGACTCGACTGTTTAGTATCTACGATGAAAAACGTTTTTATGTGAAAATATTGCGCAAGGAAAGCCGTGGTGGCGTCACGTCTGTCCACGCTGGAACCGCGGCCGCGAACGACGACGAAATTTCATCCGCGAACGGGACCCGTCAGGGATCCACAGGATTTTCTTGGCGAAGCCGTGCGCGATCGGTTGGAGCGGGATATCGAGAAACGAATCGATCAGGCCGCGAATCCTCCTGGAACCGACGCCGCCGACGATGTGGCTTCTCCTGCCCCCTTTTTTTATTCTCCAATTTCTACGTGTTTAATCATTAAGTCAAACAGAGAATCTAAAAGAGAGAGAGAGAGAGCAAGGAAGCTGCGTGAAAGAAAACTGAAAGACACGGATGGGAAGAACGGAAGCGAGTTAAGCCTAGTCTTCACGATAGACCGCCCCGCCTAGTAACCAACGCCGCCGCGCCGTCGCCATTTTGGATTTATTCTATGTAGTTTCAATGGGGACGCGCACACCAGCGGCGGCCATTCCCATTGAAACCACGAAAACGGCGGCGCTGATCAGTAGATTGTGCGATCTATTGTGCCAAGACCTTAATTGACCGTGCGAACGACGATCGACGGGATCGATGGATCGCGGCGCGACACGTATCTTCTCCGGTTGTCGCTCTGCGCCCGCGATCGGAACCGTCGATCTCCGGACACGTCACGACGGAGGAGAATAGGGGAGGAAGGCGACGAGGCTAGTGTAAGTTTAACGAGTAAGCTAAGATAAACTATAAAGAAGATAAAGAACAAAAAAAAAAAAAGAATTAACAAGTAAACAGTTTTATTGAAGTACATTGTTGCAACTGCCATGCTGTGTGCCATTATATAAACGAGTCACGTTTGTCGTAAACTGGAGAAAATGGGAGAAAATGTGAAACAAGTAATAAAATACGCGAAACGAATGTCTCTTGCGGCGCGTTCCCGTCTGTCCGAACTTCTCGGTTAGCTATCGTCACGAGAAGTATCGAGACCCAGCGATCTCTTTTGTCTGCGATCCGAACGAGGCTCCCCTCGCATTCCGCGGCCGGAAACCGCGTGCATAGAATCACAACGAAGTATCCCGAAGCATGTACTGGAACACGATGAAAACGCGTGTCGCGGCACGAACCGATTCGATGGAACCGCGAGAAATGATCGGGAATCGCTTTTTTTCTTTTTGTTGTTCGCGAGCAAATCGAGGATCGAATGCGAGGATACGGGGACGGGCAAGATGGCGATTGAGAGGCTCTGTCCCCCGAAGCCGATCTTGTGGAATTCGCGTGCGCTCGCTCGCCCAAGCGAAACAAAATCATTGTACATTGTAGCAGAACACGGAAGAGGAGAGCGTACCATATAGAATTATAACGATTAATTTATACATACGCATATGTGTGAACGCGGCCGAGCACGCGTGCACGAGACTCGGCCGAATATGTCCTCCTCGTCGTTCGTCGCAGACCGAAGACGATGCTCCCGCGGCCGGGCGAGCGTTTATAACTTACGAGGAAATCGTTCCTGCATTGGGATATCGTGAACAAACGAAAAACCATATGAAACCTGAAGACATACATATTTTCTGTACATTTATTGCAGATTTCATTCGGATCTATATCGCGTTACAACAATTACAATGGTCTCGTTAAAGGTCTCTCTCGCGCGCGAGTCGGAACGCGAGGCGAAAACCTCATTCACTTTTACTAATTGTTCGATTATTTATAAGGTGTACCATTGTCGACCAGCAACTACGCTCTTCCGCGAAAGGATTTTGATAACTTCGATCGGATGCCGCGTCGCTCGATAAGACACGAGCACGTTCACAGTTTCGCTCGTTTCTGAACCCGATATGTATGCAAAGTGTGTATGCTCGTCTGTACGTGTTGCGCGTGCGTCTGTGGGTGTGGTTGCAGGTTCAAACACGATCGAAACTGCGTGGAAAATACATAAACCGAGATCGTTCGAGATCGGGCACAACAGCGGATTAAGGGACGATCGAAGAAGTTTCTGGCGACGGTGTGCACGCGACGCGAGACAAATGTGTTCATCGATTGCGCGGTAGAAGAATCAATGCGTGTGTTGCGTTTCGCCCGAGAAGAGAATGCCGTTACTTTCGTAGTGAAACGAGAAAAAAAAGAAAGAACAGATCCAAGACCCGCGCAAGAACGAATTCCTACGTTCCCGAGACTCGATTTCGCGTGTCGCGACGTCTTCGCGGAAGTAAAAAAGAAGAAGATGCCGATGAGAGAAAGGAAGAGAGCGTGTGTGAGAGAGTGAGAGAGAAAAAGAAAAAAACGAGATACGGATACCGAGTATAATCCAATTGTTAGCTGTCAGCCGACGGTATGAAAGAAGAGAGACGAAGAAGAAAAAAAAACATGAATAATTAAGAGTAAACCAAAGATGACGTCGACCCATCATAGATTCAAGCACAATAAGGAACTATAGTAGGGCCAGGCACAATAAAATTCGGCCGTCACGTTGTAGGCAGCGATCTGTTAGAGCGACAAGTCATATAAGTATCTATATAGCGAAACTATTAAATAAACACATATTGTCTATTGTCACGAGAAGTGTATTCATTGTTAAACACCGACAACCCTTCTCCGGAACTCTGGTTTATAGATATCTCGCAATTGAGTTGAATAAACACACTTAACGAAGAGGAGAACGGTGTCTTTTTTATTTTGTAGGAAATAACGGTGTGAGTGTACCTTTACCTTCGGTCGCGCGACGGGAACACCTGACGGTTTGAAACGAAACGACGATCGGTACAAATTGACGACGCGCCGTTACCCGATAATGAATAACAGTTTAGAATAACAGTTTCAACTCGTATAAAGAATATTATTGTAATAGTCTCTGTTAATAAACTCCTTCAATTTCTGCACGAACCCCGAACATGGCACGTCTGTTATCATTAGACTGCGGATCTTTATGCAAAAATAATTTTTATACACCGATTGCCATGTACAGGAGCTATGTAAAAATTTATTTTGCTCATTAATCATTTTAGTATGGTCAAAATAGTATATCGACACTGTTAAAACCTTTTAACCTTTTTATTGTTTTGAATTACGCCTACTTAGTTTTGTCATAAATGCACAAAATCCGCTGTCTAGTTACAGTAAAGTCGCGATATTTCTCCGCGACCTTCTACCCAGAATTTGTCCAGTGCCAACTCGCTCCACTGCCACACAGTGGGCTGGATCGAAGATTTCAATGACATTTTAGTATAACTTCTGAACCATTACAGATATCAGAGTGCGGTTTGAACAGAAAAATATTGAAAAATTCTATCTATTTAATAACGTATAAAAAAATTCACATATTTTTTTATGTAAGAATTCATAGATACTTATGTCTTTAGACAAATTTCGTAATGTAAAATACAGGTCTCCATTCGTACGGACAGCCTCCATTATTAAATATAAAAAACACTTAAATAACTACACGAATAAAGAAATCACAAGAAAATTCATCGGATACAGAAAAAACTTGACTGTACTCAAAACAATATAAACACTAAATATAAACTATAAAACGAATATTATACAGAATAACACGGAACAACTAGACTCGGAAAAAATGTTTCGAATATTTTGTTGTTTCTTTGTTTTAAGGAGGAAACAGTTGACACTCGAGTGAAAAAACACTTGAAAGTGTCAAAGGACAAGCATTATTTTCAAATGTGTTATAATGCAATAACTTTATCTGCAAAACTTTATCTATTTATACACGTACACTTATGCAGTACTTATTAAATAACTGCATAGCTTCAGAATCTAATAATTTTCTTTTCTTTTTATATGATGTTAATTTTATTGTTGATATGCGTGGATCAGTCGTGTATAATAGAATGTAAAGTATAAAGTATGTTTTAATTTGTTGTTGTTCTTAAAATTTTCAGATTTTGTATAATTTCAAAACTTTATAATAATAAATAAATAAACAACGAATCAATATAATAAATAAACAACGTATACTACAATTTTTTATTGAACTTGTTAGTAGAAAAATGTCTGAATATTCCGCAGAGTACCGATGGTGGCTACCAAACGCATGTGAAATAACAGGACATTACTAACTTTAAACGGTAATAACTCAGAGAGGTGGACGAAGTGGAACGTGATTTTTATACATCATCTAAAGAAAAGTGTCATGAACACATTGCGGTTAGTCCCAACGTGTGTTCCCTTGGGTGTCGAAAGATATTCCTTGTCAATTATACAAATTTTTACATTTTTTTGTTCTATATTCGACATTAGATATTAAATACATTGCATATAATAAATGTAACTCAGAATAATAACAGAATAATATCAGAATGTAAATAAAAAACCATACCGTTCCATTTAAAAAAACAGAGATGACCTTCGTATCTCCTTGAAGTCTCCACCTATAAAAAAATTAATGACATCAGATTACGAGCCACTCGATATCAAGTAAGTTTGGTCTGATCTTTTTTTTTTCTATCTTCAAAAGCAAGCGATTTATTCAGGTGACCTGTTTTAGGTGCCGCACCCTGTATAACAGATTTTTAATCAATATCAATCAAAGTACTCAATATTTCAATACTTTAGTATTGAAAAAATTTCTTTCACTTCAATTTTCTTTATTGTCTTATTTAGAGCGTCCGAATATTAATTCGAGTCACTGTATATGAGCCATCGATCGAAACCCAATGCTTGCAAACCACTGACTGCATCAATATTTATATTGACAATACTTCCATTTGCACCGCGTGAATCGTGTGTTTATAAGTATTGCTTCGCATGCATCTTATATGCAAGGCTAATTCTATATTCGTGTAAACTTTACCTTACCGGACTCAAAATTTGTACCTTCCTCCTATAAATTACTATGTGTTTGGTATGTAATTCAGTAGATTTGTACCCTGGGCGGCTGCAGTCGTACTTTCCATCCTGTAGGATCAATGGTTGAGGAGTTATGCTAGCTTAAAGTTGTTCATCATTCAGTGTTTGTGACAGGTAAGACCGAGCAGAACCGCTAGATGGAAGCACGGGCACACAGTTGTGGCGGATGTAAATTTCTATTGACGTATCGATTTATTTATCAGCGTTCATTTTATTTGTTAACGTTCATTCGTTTTGGTTCCCTACCAACGAATTTCCTTTGTAAATTATTATTGTGGAATAAACCTTCGAACCAGATACACGTTTATTTATTAAGAACGTTCCCACAGTAATATCGCTAACATACAGAAAATATCTCTGAAAATGTTTGAGAAGAAATATCGTGGAAAATATTTACAAAAACCTAACCCAAACCTAACCTAGACCAGTTAAAACGCAACATCGTGGCCATGTCTTCCAAAATTCAACAACAATAGCAATATCCGCTCTATATTATCAGCATTAACGCGAGCCCGTGCTGCCATCTAGCGGTTCTGTTCGGTAAGCGGCGCGCGATCGTCACTACAAAACAATATCGCGGCGCCCTTGCCTGTCAAAAACACTGAATAATGAACAACTTTAAGCAAGCATAAGTCCTGAACCATTGATCGTACGGGATCGAAACTTCGACTGCAGCTGCCTGGGGTACAAATCTACTGGATTGCAAGCCAAATACATCATAATTTGTAGGAGAAAGGCACAAATTTTGAGTCCGTTAATGTAAAGAGTAGGCTTATATTGGTAGATCCAAGTAATGTTACGATGCACGGGATTTATTCAGCAATTCTTGACAATTATTTATTGATGACCAGCTAAACCTTTTCATGATCGTGCTAATGGGAACGGAATTTTCAACTTTGGATGATGCCTATGCAGCATTGAAAGAGGTGCTTCTGATTTCCACAAAAGGTGGGACGGTAGATGTGTTAGATTCTACATTCTAGATTTTTCCAACAACAAAATGAATAATCTTGCAATAGGGATTTAGAGTTTAGTTCACATTTTGGGTCTCTGGTTTTACATCAATTAATAAATTATATTTTTTATTCTCAATATGCTTTATTCGCTCATAGTATTCAGGTCGTTAATACACGTTACAGATAGTAAAATATGCAGTGCAATTCTCTTCGATACGCTGCCATATTTGGTTCATATTCCATTCCTTAACCTTGGCATTGGCGCTGGAGAGAAAATAAAGGCAACATGAACATTACTATTCCTTACGTATGAATTATGCTAAATCAATATAGTATATTAAGTATTTAAGTGTAAAGTATACTAAATGATTATTATAGAATTTTACCCGACATCGCCGTCCTACCGGTGCACTACAGTCGCACGCAAATGCCTAAAAAGATACAGAGCATTATTGTAATTATATTTGAATTATTAATCTTTAACAATTGAAGTATAAGTGTACCACACTCACTTCTGCAGCTGCTGTCCAGAAATATCCCAATACTAAAAGAAGGGAAACAGGCAAGAAAACAGAGCGCACTACGTTCGACATATTCGTTTCTGTGCAATTCAAAATTTTGCTTAATACTCTTGAATATGTTTTTTCCGCTGTTTATATATTCCTCCTGACTAACATTTGACTACGCAAAAAGAATTTTTCGTGACCGACTAACAGTAAAATCGTCGATTTCGAATCTATAACATCACGACGCTCATAAAGATTCTTTTAATGCCATGCGCTTCTACATATAAGTAATAATAATAATAATATTTTATTCCCATTGCGGGGTACAAACGCGGACCTCCGCTCCGCTTACAACGTTCACTTTCCTTATATCAAAACTCCTGTATTATTCTATTAAGAGAGAAAAAGAGAGCACACCGTTCATTCATTCCTCGCACATTCACCCTCTGGACCTCCGCTTCCGCCGCTCCTCCGTTCTCTCATTTCTTCCACTCTCTTCATCCATTCCTCCCCTTCTCCCCCCTCCCCTAAAACCTCTGCTACCACTTCTTGCCACCCTTTATCTCTCCCCCAATCCGTACATTCCTCCCATATATGCTCCCACGACTCTACCCCTCTCCCACACATCCTACAACTCTTTCTGTCTCCCTCGTCCCAATACCTTCTCCCTTTCATTTTACTCCCCAATCTATAACCCGCTACCAGTTGCCACCTCTTCTCCTCCCAGTTCTTCTTCAAGTACCCTGGTACTCCTTCTCCTTTTACCATCTTATACCACCTATTATACCTCGACTCCCTTATCCTTCTCCACCTTTCCTCCCTTTGAATATCTT
>CM052197.1:802048-816151 GCA_028455805.1 Lasioglossum figueresi
TCAGTATTGCAAGAGGTATTTCTAAGCTAACGAACTTGGCCGTATTTTGTTTGATCTCACAACTTTTTACGGCCATAGAGAACTTGGTTCCTGTTTACAGGATGTTTTTGTTGAGATTTCATCAATTTTTGTTGAAATTTCATCAATCATCAAGTAGGTATTACTCTTCATCCCTGATTCATTAAATCCTAAACATTTTTTATCTTTAAGATGGACATTAAGTAAATTAATAAATGCATGTTCGTTTTACTACCTATGTATACCTACTTAAAACTTTGTCCCGTTTGAGTCTTATGTTGTTTTTTTTTTCTTTGTTAGTTGATTATTTTTTCGAATTACAGGAGGTTTTCTTTTTCTTTGTATTCTTGATTTCGGAATTTTGGGGTCAGGGTCCAAATGACAGAGAAAACTCAGATCAGAAAGGCCGAAATCAAAATTCAATGAAATTATTAGGTTTTTGATTTGGTATATATTGCAAAGAATAATATATATTATTTCGGTTGAGCTTTTTTTTTTAAAAAAATTCAAAAGGTCACATACGTCATATGGTTGTGCATACAGTATGTGCTTCCGGTCAAGCCTTTTGAAATTTCGTTATTTTTGCGGTAGGACGCACCGTTCCCAAGACAGCCATTTTTCTTTTCTTTTTTTTGTTGAGGTGTAAAATTTCAAACTTTGATAATTATTCCTTCGATGGTTTGTTATGGTGGACCTATGTACCAAATTTCAAGCCTGTAGGTCAATGGGAAGTACCCAAAAGGTTTTGATGATCTGTCAGTCAGTCAGTCAGTCAGTCATTGACAAATTTAGCGATTTTTGAGGTCCTATATCTCGGAACCTACTAACGTTGGAAGATTAATGTTTTACCAATATTGAGATATGATAGCATTTAACAAGTGTACGAAATTACATCTCTCCATCTGCCTCCAGTTCCGATTTACAAGCCTCTAAAAAACGGCTAAGTTGTTCGGTGTAAAAGGTGCGAGAACTTGGCTGGTGCACTACCGTGCACCAAGATATTTCGGACAATTTGCGACGCAGTCCTTTGGCCAGTAAACTGTAGCTTCACTTGCGTTGCGTATAAAAGCGTGAAAAAAATTATATCATTTTCGATTGTTTATTCTATCAAAACCACCGAAGAGTATAAAACAAGAAAGCTATAAAATTACTCTACAAACCTTACTCTATATCCTAGGTAAGTTTTTATGTCGATTTGATACACTAAACTTGTGAAAAACATCATTCATTTAAGACACATTTTTCGACGCTTCTCTTGGTCACGAGAATATGTTACTTTGAAGTGTCTATATGTTACTAAATAGTACTGTGTATGGAAAAATATTATTGTAGATTACTCGCATATATATTCAGGTACATGAGAAAAAAGTTTCAGTCATTTTGAACAAACTAAAAATTCGTTTCACGTTAATTTCACCTCTGTCATCGTAGAAAGCGGACGTGCACTACGTATTATATTTAATCTCTCATTTGATCAATTATTTGAGTGTGAAAAATTCCAATACTTTTGGCATTCCTAAATAAAACTATAATTACTCATACACGTTATTTTTAAACATTCGAGAATACGTTTATGATCAAGTAATAAATAAAAACAACTGCTTAATTTTTCATTACACTTGCTGTTATATTTTGACGAATTTTAGATACAGTGCCAACAGAGCACTGTACCTTCTTCGAAATAATTTTTTAACTTCCAATATTTTATTCGTCTCGATTGGTCTCATTATGAAATGTGACTAAAAGTAATTGTTTTTATTAATTACCTTATCACAAACGTATTCTCGAATGTTTAACAATAACGTATGACTTACCTAGTAGTAATAATTAAATTATATTTATAAGTAGTAGTAATTATAGTTTTATTAAGGAATGCCAAAAGTATTGGAATTTTTCACACTTAACCTTAACTAAAATAATTGATCAAATAAGACGTTGAATGTAATACGTAGTCCACGTCCGCTTTGTGCCATAACTGACCATAACAGAGGTGAAACTAACGTGACACACCGACCCAATGATTACGGGTTTCGTAAATATGTATATCAACAGTCTCAAGCACCGTACAAGGGGAAGTGTGGCGCGATTTATTTTCTCTTCTTTCGAACATTTGATCAATTGTTTGAGTCACTGTATAATCATACAAACATTGCAGAATTAGAATTATTTCAATATTTGAGCGACAGTGATACGCAAATTGAAAGTATTACAAAAGCCAAATACATAAAAACATTATTTTTAGCTTACAACACAACTATTGCGTCCTGTGTCCCAGTTGAGAAACTTTTTAGCTTTGCTGGACTCATTCTATCCTTAAAGAAGCACCTTATTGTTGTATGCGAATAGTCGCAGTCAAACAAAAAATAAAATGAAAATGTGGCAAACGATATCTGTGGTTGTGAGGAAGCACGTCACATACTTTCACTTTCGAGATACTGCCGTTTAAACTTTTGATCACTAACGCTTTGACATCGGACATCGGTTAAATTGCATTATTTTTTCCAGCTTTCCGAATTTATTTTTTTGACATTTTTTCTGGTAAATATATAAATCCTATACTATAGAGCTCAATTCATGTATGAACTCGAATTTTTTGAAATTGTGACAGTGCAGCGGTTTTCCTTGCAACCACAGACATAAAGTACCACTTCTTCTTTAAATTATTGCTGAGGTTAGAAATATTAAAATGCGGATTCTCGGAGTATTATGATGACGCAAAAAGTAAGATATTTTATTTCGTGTTTCAGATTGTTAAAATAGAAATATTTTATTTTCGAAATTGTATATGTTATTTAAAATACTATTTTCTTGATGCGCAATGAAATCTAAAATATTAACTAGTATTTGAAACATTTATTTCGCCAAATAATGCCCACCTCTGCACGTCACCTACATATTTAGTAAACTAATTCTGCTAGCTTGGCAGAAACGCTGAAGTGATTTGGTCCATTTATACAAAAAATGATTCTGATTTAAAATGTGTGCCTTCAAAATCAATTATACGACTTTCTAAATATTATAAAGTATTATGATTAGCCTAATTTCATTTACGCACATCCCTGGGCCGGAAAGTCTCGGATACGGCACTGACGTATACGCAGCCAATCAGCTGTTTCTACTTCGTTTCCTCGAGTTATTATACTATCAAAGTTCTGTCCCCTTTGTGTTAGATTTAGTTCTCGTTTAAGGCTGGAATTCTGTGCGTAACTTCTTCGTGATAACGATTCGTGCTGGACGGCCGATTGGTTTCACTTTTCGGCGAGAACACCGTTACGATGGACACCCAACCTCACTTTCTCAACCGCTGATCGAAGGGAGCTACCATGTAAGCCGTCGAAAGCATTCCAATGTGTCATTTAAACCGAACATTCCTCGCGAACCGTGTATCCATCCACGTTTGGTTCTGCCGAGTGTTGGAGCGGCCAGTGGTTCTTCTCCGTCGATTTTCCTTAATGAAGTTTCACGCCGAGACCAGTCCGTGCAGAGTAGATTTTTAGTACCGGTCTTCGGGATCGAATCCTCCTCAGTCTCAGCCTCGCAATGACTGAGAAATCGAGGAAAATACTGACAAGGTTTCATCCCACCCATGGGGGAAACATTGTACTCATGGATGACAGTACAGTAGCCTATCGTACTACCAGCTTCGCCAATTCCCTAGCTTTCAGTGAAAAGCCTCTGCAGCCAGGCGAGATCTTTCTGGTAGAGATCGAGAGGACTCAAGGAGGATGGAGCGGGCATATGAGACTCGGGCTCACCTTAATCGATCCAATGTCCATGGACGGTTGTTTGCCCATGTTCGCATTACCTAATCTGGTCAAACTAGGTAACACATGGATGTTCGCTATTACCAGGAGCAACGCTATATGGGACTGTTTGGACGTGATGAGATACGGTAAGAATCTACTGCGGCAAATATACAGTATGCCCCATAAACTCTATCCATTTGAATATCTTGGTTATTTCAAATAATACGAGAAAATGTTACGCACAGAAGTTGTAGGGTTTAAGAAACTACATAATATGGTATATATGATATTCTTGCAAGTGGAAGCGTATAGAAAATATAGAGGTCACATTTGTTTTTGTAAATAGAATATCCAATTTTTTATGCTCGATTTCGATAGATTGGCGTATTCTGAGTATAAAAGTATTGAGATGCATTTGTCCTAAAACTTACAGTTGCCGAGATATTTAACTGTTTTTATGAAGCATGTTCGAAATGTCGGCCATCTGCAGCGATGCTACGTTGTAGTCTTTGAACTGTTTTGCTTCTCTTACATATCTTATTGTAGCACACGCGGCAATAATTCATTGGTTCATATCTTCCGGAGTTGTTAGTGCATCTCAATACACAATATTTTTCAATGTTCCCCACAAGAAAAAATCTAGGGGTGTTAAATCTGGACTTCGTGCTGGCCAGCAAATAGTGCCTCCACATCCTATCCAATGATTTGGGAATATTTCATCAAGTGTACTTATCACCCTTCGAGCATAGTGTGTTAGACATCCGTCGTGCTGATACCACATTGTCAAATGAACGCTTAATGGTACGTTTCGTAATAAATTTGGTAATATATTTCTTAAGAACATATCATATTTTTGATCAGTAAAAGTGCTGTCAATGAATTAAGGCCGAATTATTTGTTGTCCTATGATTCCACTCCACACATTAATGGACCAGCGTGTTTGGTGGTCAATTTCTTGTAGGCAGTAAGGATTTTGTATTGACCAATAATATGTGTTATGTAATTAACACGCCCAGTGCTGGTAAAAGTAGCCTCATCGATAAATAGTATTAAAGAGAAAAAAAGTGGATTGATTTGTAGCTGCTCTTGAGCCCATCCACAAAATCTAACATGATTTACATAATCCATGTCATGTAATTTCTGGTGAAGGCTGATGTGGTATGGATGATATTTATGAAGAGTGAGAATTCGTAATGCACTACTTTTGCTGACTTCAGATTCACGCTGAATCTGACGTACACTGACATGAGGATTATGATGTACCATTGCAACAACATTAATTTTGTTATCTTCACTACATACAGGCTTTTTACAACTCATCTTACGAACAATGAGACTTCCAGTTTCTTTTAATTTTTTACACAATCTTTCAAAAATCTTGTGTGAGAGGCACATGCAGTTTGGATATATTTCACCATACAAATTTCGAGCCACAATTACATTTCTCTTACTTTCTCCATAAATTAGAAACATCTTTAATTGTTCTTCGAATTAAAATTTCATATTGACTATCTTATGTTCACTAACTGAGAAACTGACTGACACTGAGAGACGTCGAAAGCCTCACAATGTTTACTCAAAACGGTAAGTTTTGGGACAAATACACTTTAGTACGTTTATACTTAGAATACGCCAATCTATCGAACTCAAGTATAAAAAATTGGACATTCCATTTAAAAAAACAAAGGTGACTTCTATATCTTCTGTACGCCTCCACTTGAAAGAATACCATTTATACCATATTATGTAGTTTTTCTTAGATTCTACAACTCTGTACGTAACATTTTCTCGTATTGTTTGAAATAACCAAGATATTCAAATAGACAGAGTTCATGGGACACACTGTATGTTAGCGACAGCTTAGTTTTGAGGGAAATCCAAGACAGATATCTCGATGCTAGTTTGCTTTCTGTAATTTATGACAGGGTCAGAGTTGAACGTGGCCTCTGAAGCTGTAATTTATCCAATGCGCAAACCCCAAATGGTGGCTGGCAACTCCAAGTTGTGCAGACACTGGACGCGGTGCATTCGTTGGTGTTGTATTTAGAAAGTTAGGGATCTTAAGTATGGCAGGCGACCCGACACTGCACCGCTTTATTAAAGAATAGAGAAATTGTTCTTAAACCACCCAGGAACCACCCTGTATATTATATCTTTTAAATAGTATCTTCTTGAGTTCTTGCAGATATAACTTTTCAATTAATTGAAAACAATGAATTTTCCATTCTAACCATGTAGTATGATTTATACTACAAATATTTCTGTACTACGTAAATTAGGTGAACCAGATGACTAATGTATTACCGTGCTTTTTAAGGTGAAGGAATACCATCCAGAGAAAAGAAGCTAATAACCGATGGAGTTAACGTGCAAACATCTCGAGGAGTTATTCCCATGAATGCCCTTAGACCAAACACCATTGATTCTTCTCAAAATATTTTACCCATGGATGCTGGAAGTCGTATTGGATTGATGTATGTGCCACAGGCTGGTTCTGATAAGGCAGAAATGCACTTTATAATAAACGGAGAAGATCAAGGAGTATGCGTCAAGGATATACCTTACAAAGCAGGACCTGTGCGAGCAGTGGTGGACGTGTACGGTACTACCAAACAAGTCAGGATAGTTCAGTTGTATGGCGGTAAGTTGATAATATAAACTGGGATACGATAATTATGGTAATTTCATCCTTTTTTTCTTTCATCTCTTATATTCAACAATTTGTTTCAGCAGTATCTACCCTACAGAGTGCCTGCCGTGACGCGATACTGCAGTATACCAAGGGAAACGCGGTTGACTCGCTTCCGCTTCCACGGGTTCTGAAAGATTATCTACTATACCAGTCGCAGTGAGAGTCGAGCACCATTCCGTTTTGTCCTTCGACTTTTATTCTCCACCCTTATTTAGATGACGGTTTCAGTGTTTGTCGTTCGTTTGCGATTCAATGGTCCCACCAATGTTGCTATGCGTTCTATCGCGCGAATCGTGCTTTCATTTACTAGTTACTTTACTTTAGGGCGAAACAAAGCATTTTACAAAAATCGAATGCCGCTTTCGTCGTTCCAGGTAGGCGTTCCTTTAATTTCTATTATACACTATTGTGTATCTGACAAGTGTTATTATTTTCTTTTTGTTTTGTTGCTACAATTGTAAATTATCGACGCACGCACGAATGCTAAATTCTGACCTGTACATAATGTAAGAAATCGTTGGCTGAGCACCTGTCAGTTCTGATGGACAAGAGAAACAACGTTCTCTCAGTGCATTAGCATTTATCGCTGCTACACATTCGCAGTTACAATCGTACGAATCTACTAGACTCACACTGTCGTGGGTATAACATTCTTTTCTACTCTTACGACTCACTGTATCTCGTACAGATATTGTAGAGTTGAGTTGGGCGCACTGTTAATATTCGCAAAGATTGACCTGATCGACGTAAACGATTAAGTTCAACATGTTTTTTCAAAATAAATGTATTTATAAAAAAGTAACAGAAACAAATGATTTATTGATCATCGTTTCACGTGTGTTGGTTCGTTCTCATCGGTAAACAATGCTCCTAGAAAAATGTATTTCACAGTGCGAACATTTATTATTCTCTTTATATTTTTTTTTATTCCATCCATTCTTTTATACGATTCCTTTAACACAGATATATTATTTTTCATGTTTAATGTACAAGCATATAATATTGGCCGATATACATATAATTTGCAAAAAATTTTAATGGAGAAATCTGCAAGTTCAAACACATCTTGTGCTCTAGAAGAAAAAAATGTTTACAGATTCGGATTTAACGCATAAAAATCTTTAGGAACGAGTTCAACTTTCTTGAGCAAGAATCATAATAAACCACCTTAGCGGAGCAAGAATCATAATAGACCATGAACACTTTCTGCCAGAACGATGGAATTTTCTATTCGGTATTACATATATATTTCATACAACAAACTGCGCGGACGAACTCGTCGGAAGACGAACGATCAAGAGTATTATATAAGTAAATAAAACAATAACAAACGCGAGCCATCCGATCACGATGGATGTGTATCTCCAAGTCAGTTCTACTTTGTCGAAAGACACAAGATTAGTGTTATCGTCATCATCCGATACGATCTGTGCAGACAATTTCGGATCCGAGAAGTTCACCAAGAATATCTGGCCGACTCTGCTTTTTAAGCTGGTGATGACAATCGACGACAGCCATGAAGGTGCTTTGATGGTCATCTCTTGCATGTGGCGCAGTAGAATCGTTAAACAGAGCGAGAACGTGGCTAAGATCAGAGAGTTCTCGTATAATTGATCTGAAAATGAAAAATCCTCTCAATGCCGGGTACTTTTTGCATAACAAACATAATGTGCAAACTTAACGCAGTAACAATAACTGCCTTCTAGAATAACTAAATAAGCTTCGAACTGAATGCAATTTTTTTAAAACTTTCGCAACATATCATTTAATACTAGTAAACTAACTAGCTAATTATCATCTACAGTGACTTCCATTAATATTCTGACGCTCTTCAAGATACGATAACTTTTTTAATGTTGGACTATACGATTTGAACTTTTTTGGGAAGCTAGAACAATTATTTTACTAAATTGTATAAAGAAGTACTAAAAGTTGCATTTTACAACATTTTTATGTGGGTCTATATTGAAAATGTAACAAATATATTTTGTAGATCTGTGTTAATTATATGCACTGTGAAAGCTTCATCGAAATCGGTTGATGCGGAAAAAACGACAGGCATTGAAAGATGTAAGAATCCTTAGATTTATTACAGTTAAAGGACGAAAATCGTGAAAATCTTCACTTTTTGCCATCTTTAAACGTTTGTAGCTCATTGCAACGTCGACCGATTTTGACGAAATTTTCCAAATGTATTTAATTGATACAGATCTACGAAACGTGTTTTCTAAATTTTCCATATAAGCCCACATAATTTTGCAATTCCGAAAACTTGCAATTTTTTTCAAAAGTTTTGCTCACGTTGTGTAGCAAACCAATTGTTCCATCTTCCCAAAAAATTTCAAATCGTGTGGTTCAATATTTAAAAAGTTATCTTCTTCATAAGAGTGTCAGCATATTAGTGGGAGTCGCTGTAGGAAGCATCTAGCTTAACCCTTTGCACTCCGAATTAGTTTTCAATTTTGTTGCTAACAATTTACTACTGTTTCAAACGTTTCATTTGAAATTTGCTTCAAAGGGCAGTTCCTTGACTGCTACTTATATTAAACAATGTTGTTTACTAATTACATTAAATATAGATTTCAAACTTTGTTGTAATTTATATTTGTGGAACTTTTATCTGTTTTTAACTAAAAAATACGACAATTAAATAAATAAAGGAAGAACCAAATACATATAAAAACCCGTTTTACTTACATTTTTTCTAATGTCGAGCCACACTCGACAAAGGAGAGCAAAGGGTTAACAGAAACACTATAAAGACGTTTGATCCATTTATAAAAAACGCTATACTGATTTAAATGATGTGCCATTATGTGGTCGACCGTAGTTATAAAGTGTGGAATAAATGGCTAGACACCACGAGGTGTCAGAATGATTAAAAATCTAATTTTTCAACATTTTGTGGCGCAGCTCTTTCTGGCCGTGTACTGCTCAATTGCTCGTAACACGTACACTACCGTCCATAAGTACCACTTGGCGGAATTGAATCTAAAAGTATATATATCAACGTTATAACTTAAATTACTTTAAAGTAGAATGAATATAATTGTATATGATTGACATAGAAGCATTATAATGCATTACGTGTTTAGGATTTCACCGGTAAATAGATGAAAGTTATTAAATACTTCATTCATCAATATATCCACCTTCCTGGGCAATGACAGCGTTTACAATTCGAGGCAATCTAACAACAAGCTTTTTTAATGTTTCTTCCAGGAAATAGTAAACAGATAGAGCGGAGAGACACTTGAAACCACAATACTTAAGTGTGTTCGCTCAACCAGTTTGCGTTCAATTTTTCTTACTATCGTTTCATTCGCAGTAATTGATGTTGAATATTATCTGTATTATTAATTATTACTTTTACATGAGTGTATAATAGAAATACTGTGGCAAAAGTTACATTGGGATGCCTTATTTTAAATATATTTTCTATATTTTCGATAAACTGAAGGTGGTCAAATACTTATGGACGGTAGTACATACATATCTTTACGATTTCAGTAATAAGGAATTTGAAGCGAGTGTTTTTTACTCATCCGGCATTTAAGACGGCCAGGACAAGATTGAAGAAATGGCTCACGTATTTTTGGATGACGGCTTCCGCTATAGGGAATGCTCCAAGTCATCTGCAAGAAGGACAGTAAATGAAGAATGAAATTCACGTTTGCGAGTATCATCCGTTCCGTGGAGTTTGGCTCCAGCCAAAGAACCAACAACGTCACCGTCACCATCGCTATACAGGAACAAACACCGGGTAATTAGCTTATGAGAATAATGATTCGTATGCTTGTTCACATTACAATTGCTACGAACCTATGATGATGGTGATATAGCTTGTACTGCTAATGCTAGCGCGTTGTTTGAGAAGTATGTTGTACGTCAGCAGTGTGGTGGTAATGTCGGAACCGAACTTCGAGTTTGTGACGATCTGGTACATGGTGACTTTCGTGATTTCCCATCGAGGATTCCCTCCGTCATTTTCGAACAGTGTCTAAAGGCAACAAGAGCTCAAATGAATATTTTAGTTTTTCATATGAATGACGCGAATCGTAAAGGATCACGGTGAACACCTCATTAGACATGTCAGCCATAGCGAACTTCAAGGAAATGTCCTCTGAGGAATGAGCCAAGGAGGAAAGCTGTATGGTGCAGTTCATTATATCGTAAGGCCACCATGTGGTATCTCTATCACAATATATTGGGAACATGATCTGTGGTACGCAGATCACGTTGCCTGTATCCAGGACCACACAATCCGTCTTCGGCAGATTCACGTTGATGGCCATGTCCGACCTGCGTTCAAAATCAACGATCATGTTAGGAAAACAGATCACTGTCAACACTCGAGTGATGGGTTTATGCGGATGTTTATGCAAATTAGAAATTGTCTGCGTTAAAAACGGGAGTCATAGAAATGTACAGTAAAGTCGCGTTATTTCTCTGCGACCGTCTACCCAGTATATGTCAAGTGCCTACCCCCTCCGCTGAGGGGCAACGCCGCAGGGGCCTTGAAGCTCGAGCTGTCTCTCTAATCTGATCTAGGCTCGGGTATATCGATGTGAACCACTACTAATCCAATTACGAAACTTCTTCATTTTTCATTATTTTTTTATGGGACTTTCACCAACATATTTGTGGCATTTTTCTTATTAAAATGACACTAAACGCGGTATAAGTTCAACTGTATTTAGTGGTTTAATTGACGATGAAAGTTTCGGGTGCACGGAAGGACAGCGCGATCCGTGTTTGCATGCTGTCCTTTTCTACGTTCGGCTTCCTTTGTACTTCGGCGCGGTAGACTCAGTCATAAAAAAATAGTGTAAAACAACGCGACTTTACTGTCAAGGGTGCGGGAAAAGCGCCTTAGGACCGAAAAGTCCTATTTTTACGTTTACGAGGCGTAATTTGCATTATTCGACAACATGTAGCTGTCGCAGCTTTATGAAAATAACTACATGCGCAGCTTTATGATTCCAAATAATGCTAATTACGTCTCGTAAACGTAAAAATAGGACTTTTGAGGACGATTGTGGCCTAGATTGCTTTTTAACTGGCGCTTTTGACTACTGAAAAACCACATCGCATGCATTATCGAGAAATGAGAAGGTGCATCCTGGAAACGAGAGTCTATCTCCTTAATGTTAAACCTACCATCATCGGTCAGATGACTGGGTTTTTAATATATTTTATTTTATAATTATTGAAATTATCAAGATTTTCTCATCCCATGCTCATTTACAGGATAAAAAGTGTAATATAATGAATTTTATTTTTGTTTAAGCTATTCAGAATTAAAATAATTTTGTATCATGGCTACTCGTACCAATACCAGTCTTTTTCACTGGTACTTCTCAAAGTGGAAAAGTATCCTATAATCTGTTTACCAAACCTGAAATCGTTTATTGGATATTTAGATAGATTTATCGATGTTTTGTTGTGAAATTTTATCAAACGCAACGTCTTATTCTGGTGCCAGAATATAAACATACACATTGCTGCGATGTAACGTAACATTGTCATCGATGTTGTTTCACGACCTTATTTATTTTTATATAACAATATTTTACAAGCACTAAAAATGGCAAAACGATTGAAAATCTCTGATTTGTTGCAAAAAGTGAACAATATACCAATGGAATGCTCTGATATCGAGGATGGAGAAATGTATGAGAGTCAAGAAAGTGAATCAGAAGAAAATGTAATTTAAATTTATACATATAGTGATAATAGTGATAATGTGATTTTGTAGGTTTTGCACTCCAAATTCACCACTTTGCAAGTGAAATTCGACCTTATGCAAATCAAATTCAACATTTTGCAAAACAATTTCACCCATTAAGGATATTTGAAATTAAATATTTATTTATTTAGATTCAATTATATATTTATTTAGACACATGTGAGCGGAGCCGTTACTGCGAGGTAAACATAAGACTCAATACGCTTCAATAAATACATGTGTACTTTCACTTTTAAAATTGATTAATCAGATAATGGCTACAATGAATATTCCTATATCTACACACAGTTTTCACAAATTACAAATTCAATGAATTGGTAATTACTTTTAAATATGTATTTGATTTACATCTCTGCAATAAAGAAAATATTGAATTTTTTAACAATTCGTTTACATATGATTTGATTTTTTACAAAAACTTACGTAAAAATATTTTATTTGCAAAATGTTGAATTTGATAAGCAAAACGTTGAAATTGAATTTAAAAGAGCGAATTTGTAGTGCAAAGCCTGTGAAAGGTTGTAATTGATTTGCACAAGGGTGAATTTTGAGTGCAAAGCCTGTAAAAGATTGAAATTGATTTGCAGAAGGCTGAAATTGATTTGTAAAAGGGTGTATTTGCCTTGCAGAAAGGTGAAATTGATTTAAAAGGGGTTGAATTTGGAGTGCAAAACCTGTAAACAAAGAAAATGTTCAGGAGTCCTCGGAAAGTGAATTAGAAAATATTTTGAATTTACGTACAGAAAGACGTGCTTGTGTTCCTTCAATTTCTGAAGATTAAAAAGAAAATATACAAGAGAGTTGGGAAAAACTAAAAGACGGGTCTACTGCCGCAAGATTACCACTACATAATATTTTCAAAGACATATTCAGCCCCATATTCCTTTCGTAAGATAGTAATAAATCAATAACTATTCTATTTTTACGTATTTTTGAAAAACCAGCCATTTTGACTGGTTTTGGTAGAAATAGCTTTGTCTTAACACTAAACCTACCACTGTCGGTCAAATAACCGGTCTTAGGTTTTTAATTTTCTAAGTATTGAAATGATGACGTTACTTTCATGGAAATTGATTCGATTTTCTTTATCCAAGCACGTATTGCAATAAAAATTGAACAAAATCTAAATACATAGAGCCTTGTCATTTTTACCAGTTGAAACATTTTAATTGCTTTCAGTGTTCTGTAGTTTTAGAGTTAACTGTTGGTAATTCTGTTGTTAAATACATCCAATTTTGTCATTTTTATAAGTCAATATACAAGTTAGACACTTTCGGAGGAATATGTCATTGATTACACAACGAAATGATGTGCTTGTTGAGGAACATTACCTAACGATTAAGGCTCGTTGTTCACATCCGTTTATTTTAACGTGCGGCGACCGTGCGGCAACGTAATTGCGGTCGGAATTACTATAAATTAAATTAGGCAATGCCATACTTCATTTAAATGTAATTGCGGCGACGCACATGCATACAATAACGATTACGTTGCCGCACGTTAAAAACACGGACGTGTACAGTAGGGCTTAGTAGCTGTAATAACGCAAAACGAAGACAACATCTCGTGGTAGATATTGATATCAGCAACGCATCCGAACAATGTCAGTTATTCCAGTAATACATTCAACGGCGTTACGAAAAAAGCAACGAAAAGCTAATTCGTTAAATTAACTATGCTAAAAGTTTAATTGTTAATCAGAGTTGTGCTAATTCAATTACGTTGTAATTGAATTAAATTGTATTTTAATTACGTTGTAATTGAATTACATTGTATTTTAATTACGTTGTAATTGAATTACATTGTATTTTAATTATATAGTAACTGAATTACATTGTATTTCAATTATAGAGTAACTGAATTACATTGTATTTCAATTATATAGTAACGGAATTATA
>CM052197.1:816251-838882 GCA_028455805.1 Lasioglossum figueresi
ACTCTTACTTCTACTGCGCACACGCAACACACGAACGTACCGCTACTTTGCCCGTGTGAGTGCCTGCAATCGAACAGGCAGTTGTGCGTGCGTAGTAGAAGTAAGAGTGGGGGGCCCAGCCGGAGGGGCAAGTTCCTCCAGGTTCCTCCGTCTGGCATCACCGTTTCTTCCCCCTATTATTTTGTTTTAAGTGGAGGGCATGAGGACGACGACAATGATGGCGTAAGTGAAGACCACGGCGAAGAAGGAGAGCCACTCGACGATGGCCGCGAAATGTCTCCAGGACGAGTTCTTCGGGTTCTCGGAGGCCTTCGGCATGTCCCCGTTGTCCTCCGGCTCGTTGTTCAGTATCCTTTTCGAGTCCTCGCCGGTCAAGATCAGGAAACGGCCGGCCCTGTTGTTCAAAATGAACGAGGTCGTCGACGAAATCCAATATGGAGCCTCGACGTTCATACTTTGGATTTTGCGGAGCACAGCGGTCAAGATCAAGGCGAAGACGGCCAGCGCCAGCGAATCTCGGTAGTACAAGACTAGGAGACAAGAAGATCCATTTGTTAATCTCTCACGTACCGACCGCAATTGTTCTCGTTGCTCGAGTGCTTACGTATGTTGGGCGTATTTAAGCCATTGTGCGGCAATTCCCAATGCAAGTCGAATATACACAGTATGTGACACACCAGATTAATGCTGCCCACAGCCATCCTCTCGCTGGACATTGAGTCCAACCAGAGCACCGTCAGCGTGAGCAACATCATCGCTGAGGACAGAACACGTAACAATAAATTATGTCTTTGTGCAAAATCAGAAAAATTTCAGCGTCGTTGATACTGCACTTCCAGACGCGCGAATTCTACATATTGTACAGTTAGGAGCATAACTGATCCCACACAATTTAAAACAGAATAACTTTTTTATGAATGGAACAAACGACTTCAATTTCACCGTAAGGCTGGAAAAATTAGTTTAGTAAATGACGTATGGAAAATATGTTGAGAAAATGCATTTGATCGGAATTGTGAAAAACAATAGTAAAAATTGATTTTTATAACTTTTAAAAAATTGTAATTTTTCAAGATTCTCGATCGTTTATAACTTGTAAACCAATTATCCAATTTCAATGGAATTTTCAGAACGTATATAATTTCTACGAGTTGACTAAACACATCTTTTAAATTTTCGTTGTTGGCCCAGCTAAAAGAGTTGCAAAAATCAATTTTTACTATTGTTTTTCACAATTCCGAACAAATGCATTTTAGAAAATATTAGTTTAGTAAATAACATCTAATTAATATGTTGAAAAAATGCATTTGGTCGGAATTGTGAAAATAATAGTAAAAATTGATTTCTACAACTTTTAAAAAATTGTATTTTTCAAGATTTTCGATCTTTTTATCAGTTTTGATCGTTTATAACTTGTAAACCAATTATCCAATTTCAATGGAATTCTCAGAACGTAAATAATTTATAGGAGTTGACCAAACACATCTTTTAAATTTTCGATATTGGCCCAGCTAAAAGAGTTGTAAAAATCAATTTTTACTATTGTTTTTCACAATTCGGACCAAATGCATTTTTTAGAAAATATTAGTTTAGTAAATAACATCTAATTAATATGTTGAAAAAATGCATTTGGTCGGAATTGTGAAAACAATAGTAAAAATTGATTTCTACAACTTTTAAAATTTGTAATTTTTCAAGATTCTCGATCGTTTATAACTTGTAAACCAATTATCCAATTTCAATGGAATTTTCAGAACGTATATAATTTCTACGAGTTGACTAAACACATCTTTTAAATTTTCGAAATTGGCCCAGCTAAAAGAGTTGTAAAAATCAGTTTTTACTATTGTTTTTCACAATTCCGACCAAATGCATTTTAGAAAAAATTAGTTTAGTGAATAACGTCTAATTAATATGTTGACAAAATGCATTTGGTCGGAATTGTGAAACTAATAGTAAATATTGACTTTCACAACTTTTTAAAAATTGTAATTTTTCAAGATTTTTGACCTGTTTACCAAATTGATTGTGTATAAATCGTAAATCAATTAACCAATTTCAATGAAATTTCAGAATGTATATAATTTATACGAGTTGACCAAACACATCTTTTAAATTTTCGATATTGACCCAGCTAAAAGAGTTGTAAAAATCAATTTTTTCTATTGTTTTTCACAATTCCGACCAAATGCATTTTAGAAAAAATTAGTTTAGTGAATAACGTCTAATAATTATATTGAAAAAATGGTTTTTGTCGGAATTGTGGAAAACAATAGTAAAAATTGATTTTTACAACTCTTTTTGCTGGGTTAATATCGAAAATTATTAGTATTTGGTCAACTCGTATAAACTATATTCGATCTGAAAATTTCATTCAAATTGGTTAATTGGTTTACGAGTTATAAACGATCAAAAGTATAATGGTCGAAAATCTTAAAAAATTACAATTTTTTAAAAGTTGTAAAAATCAATTTTTGCTATCGTTTTTCACAATTTCGACCAAATACATTTTTTAACATATTAGACACTATTCAGTAAACTAATTTTTCTAGCCTTACAGAGAAATCGAAATCGTTTGGTCCATTCATAAAAAAGTTATTCGGATTTAAAGGGCTTGTGATCAGTTATGCTTCTAACTGTGTATAGTCAATGAGAACGTTCCAAATTAAAAGTGGGTGAAGTCTATTAACCCTTTGCTTCCAACCTAGAATAATTCTATTCTATGTGATTTTTTTTGTTTAATGGATACGAAATTAATATATTACGTCATACATTGCTTAAATGTGTAGTAATCGATTAGATACCAACATATTTAATAATTTAAATAATATGTTGAATACTGGTACAGCAATTTTTAGGGGTGGCTCTGAGTCACAACTCGAGTGCTGAGAGTTAAAATATAAATTCAATAATTTGTTAACCCTCGCAAGGTAAGATCTAATAACAAAAATAATAAGACGGGCTCTGATAGATCTCGACAAATGAATTTCATAAATAGCCTCGTTTTTAATAAATTTAGGATAAACTATAACACAGAATAAAAAGTAAACAAACAGATTTAATTTTATTCATATAAAAATTCTTTTCAAAAATCTGAAGCTGGGGTCACTGTGACCCGCATGTGACACCATACCTTGCGAAGGTTAACAAACCAGCAAGATCTTTCCGAGCTGTAAGAAAATGAGAGTTCGTCGAAAGGTGAAATGGTAATTGACAAGGAAAACAGTTTTGTTCGGTTAAGGGGGAAGGATACCCGACTGAAGAGAACTATGAAGGAACTAGAATCCACTAGAATCTAACTAGATTTTGGGTCGAAACTTGAGTTGCGACCTCGCGAGTTTTTGTCCTTATACGAGCATATTTTGAGCTGCAGAAAGGTTCATTTGATAGAGGAAGGTTCAGCGAAGCCCGCTGTGCCCCATAATATTAGTCAAAAAAGTCTTTTAGAGACAATCCATAAGTCCAAAGTAGAGAAAAAATCGAGAAAGAGCCGCGTATTCCAATGTATTTTTCTGTTACAAATAGACTTTTTTGACCAGATAGCACCCAACGTTTCATAGACGCTTGTTTTACGTCGTTTTTAGGTGCGAACGTCTTATGTCCCAAAAAGACTTCTTTAAGACATTTTAAAGACGTCTATTTGGATACTTCGTTTTTACGTCTAAAATAAGACGTCTTCAAGACGTCTTTTCAAAGATGATGTCTAAAAAGACGCCTAAAAGACGTCTTTGAGGTGATGTCGTTTAAAAAGACGCCTAAAACACGTCTTTGAGGAGATGTTGTCTAAAAAGAAGCCTAAAAGACGTCTTTGAGGAGATGTCGTCTAAAAGAAGCCTAAAAGACGTCTTTGAGGAGATGTTGTTTAAAAAGACGCCTAAACTATGTCTAAAAGACGCCTAAACTACGTCTAAAAGACGCCTAAACTACGTCTAAAAGACGCCTAAACTACGTCTAAACGACGCCTAAACTACGTCTAAAAACGCCTAAACTACGTCTGAAAGACGTACCGTTTTGTAACACAAGACATTCAGGAGGCTTTCGGGAGCCGTTAAGACGTCCGAGTGACGTCCGAATGTCTTGCGGCAGGTGTCTTACAGCTGTCTTTGAGATGTCTCTGTGCTATCTGGGATGCTGGAGCACGGCGGGCTGCGCTGAACCTTCCTCTATCAAATAAATCTTTGTGTAGCTCAAGTGATGCTCATATAAGGACAAAGAGTCGCGAGTCGCAATCTATGTTTCGACCTAAAATCTAGTTAGATTCTAGTTCCATTATAGTTTTGTCACGTGGGTATCCTTCTACCTTATGTGGGGAGGGTAGTCACGTGACAAAACTAGAAAGGACCTAGAATCTAAGTAGATTTTGGATCGAACATGGGTTTGCGGGAATAGATTTTTTGTCCTTATTTAAGCGAATTTTGGGCTGGGCGAGGGCTCGTTCTAAAGAGGAAGGTTAAATGCACCGTTCTTAACTGATGATTTAACGAGATTATGTTTATATCGAATAATATGAGTGTCCAAAGTAGAGCAAAAATCGGGAAGAACACTCGCAGATTCTAATGTATTTTTCTGTCTCCAAAAGACTTTTCTCGTTAAATCATCAGTTCAGCGCGGTGCATTTAACCTTCCTCTACCAAATAAACCTTTGTGCTGCTGAAAATATGCTCGTATAAGAATAAAAAATCGATTCCCGTGATTGGATTCACGTAGCAGAGATTTCCCCATATTACGTTCATGAAGACAGAGGTCCTCTCGGTTGTAGAGCAAGTCTAGAGCCAATTTTAGTTCAGATGGTTAGACGAGATGGCGCCTGATCAGGCCTGTCAACGTGGAATCATAGTAACAAAAATATAAATAGTTTGAATCCACTCGGATCCATTAATAGTTATACTGATACATATGTATGTTTATCGGTGTTACCACAAAGAAAACTTTTTCTGCACAGAGGTTGGCAACACTGATAAATACTCTAAAATCTGAAATTTACATGGGTGTCCATCCACCTTAAGAGTGCGCCGGAGCCAGAAAAGGCCAGAGAAAATTCCCTAGGAAGCTCTTGACAAGGATAGAGAGATCCTCGTCTCTCCTATGGGGCTGCGACGGAGAGGGAGATATGTCGCTCGCAGGAGAGGTTAAGACAAAGAATACAAAACGGCTTGTTTTTTCGATGAGCCCACTACACTTGCATTTAGCGAAGAAGCAACATTGTTTTATGCTCTTTGTGTTAAAATATTCTCTGAATTATTGCACGTTCCTGTACAGAGCCCTTTTTTGCAATTTGTCTCTTGAAACTTTTTAAACAATAATAGCGTATGTTTTTATAGAACAATTTTTATTCTGTACACTTTTTCCAAAAAAGGGCTCTGTACGGGAACGTAAAATAATTCAGAGAATATTACAACACAAAGAGCATCAAAATATATTGTTTCCTCGTTAAATGCATCTGTAGTGGGCTCATCGGAAAAACAAGCTGCTTCGTAATCTCTGTCTTTGTCTCTCCTGCGAACGACATATCTCCCTCTCCGTCGCAGCCCCATAGGAGAGACAAGGATCTCTCTATCCTTGTCAAGAGCTTCCTAGGGAATTTTCTCTGGCCTTTTCTGGCTCCGGCGCACTCTTAAGAGTATTCCGGGTTCTCGTACCTATGGCTGGAGTGACGTAGGTGGTTTGCATGACCCCGTGATGCCGAGTTATAGCGAATTCGTACACGATCATGGGGTAGCTGTCGTTCGGGCAGCATTTGTACTTCTTCAGGACCTTGTACGCGTCCGCCACCTTGAAGTCCCACGCGTTGTTGCTCGTGAACCCGGACAATTGGAACTGGAGAGACGTTCAATAATAAATATCAACGTATCGAAGCGCGAAAATCGAAGCGCGTCTCGATCGAATGTGAAATTACCCCCTTTTGATCCAGATGAAAGTCCACCTCTTCTCCGGCGTGCGCCCAAGAGCCGAAGTTGATTCGGCAAAGGTGCTTGTCGTAGGGCCACTTCGAGAAGTCCGTGGCGCATTTCGCGACGTGCTTCAACGATGGCACACAGCTGACCGATCCCGTGTTGAAGACCAAGCACGTCGTCAGAGGAATACTGTTCTGATCGGCGTCCATGTCGCCCCTATTTGTCAGAAAAAGAACGTTCAAGTAACGAATAATCTCCAATGATCTTCCGAATGCTTTGCACAGTGGGCCAGGAGCAGGGCCGGATTAAGGACTGCGTCTCCTAGACAGACGACACTCGCGCGTGACCACACACAGTCACCATAGTACACTCACACGCATAGTGTCGTCTGTTTACCTTGTAAAATTGTGTAACAGCCCTGGCTATCGTCAACAGATATTCTTGCAAAAAAGGTCATTCGTTGTGTTTTATTCTATTATGCAAAACCTAGGGCCCCCTGGTAACATTTGCTACGGGCCCGCGTTGGCTTAAGCCGGCCCTGGCCAGGAATCCGCTTTTGTGGCCAAATCTGTTGTAACGTTATTTCAAGGTTTAATGTTATGCTATTATCAGACTGCGGATTTCAGATCTTAAAAAAGGCTGCTACCACGGAAAATGAGATCTTATTCGATTCGAGTTTCTTAAAATTCGTCTACAAAAATTGCATAAACATCCGCAGTCTAGTTATTACAGGTCGTTGAATTCGTATCTATACCAGTTAGAATATTATGAAGTAACAAATATATGTTAACATTGAAAAAATTGAGGCGACCTTCATTTCGTATAAAAAAGAAATTTTTCTTCACATCTTTTTATTAACATTTGTAGAAGAGGAAATACTGATCAACTTTTGTTGGAAACATTTTTTTGTCAGATCATTGAAAATTGTGTTAAACAATGGTTCGGAGACACGCTTTTCGTGTGTGGCCAAAATGAAAAAAAATACGTTCACATTTAATTAAAATTCATTTAGTATACCTAATATATCGAAAATATCACATGAAATAATATTACAGTAAAGTCGCGTTTACTGTCCTTCTCTACGTTCGGCTTTCTTTTGAACTTTCGGCGCGATCGGCGCGGTAGACGCAGTCATAAATATATAATATCGGTATGCGATCACTGTCCGTGTAGAACACAGGCTGTCGGACAGTAAACGCGACTTTACTGTATACTGAATGTTCTGATTCTAGTTCTATGTTGTCTAAAAGTGAATAAACATCCGAAATTGTGTCTTCCTCGTTATCTTCGTCTGTATCGTAATTTTCTTCACTACTTGCTTCCTCTATTACTTGACTCAACTAATACTTGATTAATGCTAACCGAAAATAAGAGCATCTTGTCATTTCAGAGGGTAGTATAAAATGTATAAAAACGAAACGTGCAGTATACCCTTTCTTTAACACTAAACCTACCGACAGAGTTGTGCTAATTCAAAAACATTGCAATTGAATTAACTAATTGAATATTTAAAATTGAATAACATATTTCAAACCTTTCAATTAATTCAATTACTAATTCTTTTAATCAGATGTCTAATTGAAATACAATAAATTGGAATACAACTCTGCAAATTATAGTCCAGAACTTTGAAGATGTGCTTATAAAGATATATTTTTACGTTTTTCTTTCATATAATTGTTTGCTGTCTATGCGGCGTATTTTCTATTCCTCGCTCTCGTGATTCGTTAATAATGTAATTTAATTACCAAGTATTTTATAATTGTACTCCAATTGCAACTGCGAATTACACTGTAATTTAATTGAACGAAGATCTAAATTATAAATTACAATCTGACTGAATTACGATGTAATTCAATTACTTTGTAATTATAATTCCTGGAGTAATTCAATTGTAATTCTGCACAACTCTGCTTACCGAGCGCTAAAAATGATTAAAATGTTTCAGCTAGACATGACAAGGCTCTATGTATTTAGATTTTGTGCAATTTTTATCAAAATATGTAGTTGGATAATTAAATTGATCTAGTCCAATTCTATGTAAACAACGTCAAAATTTCAATAATTGTACAATGAAAAATATAAAACCGGTCATTTGACCGGCAGTGGTAGATTTGGTTTTTAATGACTGAATTTTCATATAAAATAATGCTTGTGTCAAGCATCCCAGATAGCTCAGAGACATCTCAATGACAGCTGTAAGACGTCTGCCGCAAGACATTCGGACGTCTAAAAGACGTCTGAACGGCTCCCGAACGGCTCCCAAAAGTCTCCTGAATGTCTTATGTTACAAACCGGTACGTCTTAGAGACGTCTTCAGACTCTTTTAGACGTAGTCTAGGCGTCTTTTAGCTGTCTTTTTTGAAGACATCTCCAAAAGACGTCTTTCAGACGTAAAAACGACGTCTCAAACACATGTCTTTAAGACGTCTTAAAGACGTCTTTTTGGGACGTAAGCCGTTCAGATCTATAAACGACGTAAAACAGACGTCTATGATACGTCGTGTGTTATCTGGAATATGTAAGAATTTTTTTAAAACCTTTAAAAAAGTTTAAATTGTTAAAAGTTTGAACTATTTCTATAGGAATTAAAAAATGCTACAAACTGGATTATATCCTTGAAGTGCACCTCGTAACACATATAAAGAGACCATTAAAATTCGTTTTTCAATATTCTAAATTGGTATGGAACACGTTCAATTTTACTTAGAATTTTATGACTTTCTTTGGATTTTATACATTTATGACAAAAATGGGCACGTACAATATAAAGCAGTGGCCATATTAAATAGATTTAAGGACATCAGTGTGAATTAGTATCAGCCTAAGCTGAACCCCTTGCCGTATTATTACGAGTCACGCTCGACAGGAAGAATTTAACCAAACCCTAATAAATGTGAATGTTACCCCTTTCTCTTTAAATGAAATAAAATTTTATTCGTTTGCAATCAATATTTAAACATTAAAATAATGTTGACTGTTCTACGACATTTTTTGGGATAAAAACGTTTTGATCGCTGTGACTGTAAAGAAAATGATACGGCAAGGGGTTAATAAGATAATTTAAAAAAGTAAAAAGTTTGTACAATATTTGGCTGCTGTGCCCTGCAATATATGCAAACCACTTTTATTTTGCATAAAGATCCGCAGTCTACTCATCGCAGAATCATCTGAAATGAATAATTTCTTTGGATTTGGGAGTTTTAGAGGGTCGTTAGTTTATAGGGAAAAGTTGTTTCAATACATTAAACTTGAAAAATTGACGTTTGGCCACAAAAAGCGGCCCACTGTGCTCTGTAATGCTTACGAGTTGTAAACGGAAAAGTCGGGCATCCATATTGTGTCGCTTTTCATGTGTATAAAATTGATACCGTCGTAGTCACTGGGCTTCCAGGTGAGATATGAGTCGGTCCAGATCTATGGAAAATGTTCAAGCTCGATCGAACGGATTCGAACAGGTGTCTTAAGGACTGCGTCTCCTACAAAGACGACACTCGCGCGATACATTCACACTACTACTAGACCACGTATACGTGCGCGAGGATTGCAACGGTCCGGGATTCCACTCCTGATTAGTCAATAATGCAAAGATGAGGTTTCTTAGTAGTCAAAATCGCTAGATGAAAGATCAATCTAGGGGGCTATTTGCCTCAAAAGTCGTGCTTTTACGTTTACGACGCGTAATTCTCATTATTTGACAGCATGTTTACAGCCACGATAGGCAGCAGCACCGTCGCCTGTCCATTGCTTCTCGCGGCTCCGCGACATGCTGTCGAATAATAAGAATTACGCGTCGTAAATGTAAAAGCAGGACTTTTGAGGCAAATAGTCCCCTAGATTCATCTTTCATCTAGCGATTTTGAATACTAAGAAACTCCATCTTTGCATTATTGAATAATCAGGAGTGGAATACCGGACCCTTGTAATCCTGCAGTCTTGTGTGCAGTCACGCGCGAGTGTCGTCTGTCTAGGAGACGCAGTTCTCAACCCCTTCGCGTACAAAGACCATCATACAGGACGAAGTAAAAATATTGTTTAACATTAACGGGAAATATTCTCATCGTCGCAGAAATGCATTTGCCTTGAATTTATTTTTAAATTAAGCTTACTTTAAGCAAACAAAGAGCGAAAAATTCAGAACGGTATCTTCGGTCGCGTTCCATTCAATTCGTGCGCAAAGGCGTGTTTGTTCTTTCAAGAAAGATAGTATAAAAATGTGAAACCGGTCGTGGATATTGTTAATGAATGTAATATAAGAATTTAAGTTAGGAAAGCTAAAATAAGAATTACATGAATTCGAATGGCACGTTTAAACCCTTGTTCTACTATTTATTTTACGGTTTGAGTGATTAGAACTTTTTTGTAGTTCGCAATTTCTTGAAGAAGGAGAATAGCTGTACGTTAACAAAAACCAAAGTAGAATTTTATTTCGGTTTAAATATTTTACTATACGATTTGAACTTTTTTGGGAAGCTAGAACAATTAGTTTACTATATGATGTGAAAATAAATTTTTTCAAAAATTTCAATTGATCGGAATTGTAGAGAAAGTAGTCAAAGTTACATTTTACAACTTTCTTATGTGAGCCTGTATTGAAAATATAAAGAATACGTTTTGTAGATCTGTGTCAATTAAACATATTCTGAAAATTTCGTCAAAATTGGTCGACGTTGCAATGAGCTACAAACGATTAAAGATGGTAAAAATGGCACATTTTCACGGTTTTCGGCCTAATCTCAGAAGTCGTACATTTTTCAATGCCTGTCGTTTCTTCCAACATCAACCGATTTTGATGAAACTTTCACAGTGTATATAATTGAGACGGGCCTACAGAGCGTACTTTTTAAATTTTCAATATAGGCACACATAACAAAAATTGTAAAATGGTACCTTTAACGTTTTTTCTACTAATCCGATCAATTGCTATTTTTTTAAAAAAATTCACATCCTGTAGTAAACTAATAGCTCTAGCTTTCCAAAAGAGTTCAAATCATACAGCACACTATTAAAAAAGTTATCATACTTTTTATAGCATCCGAATATTGATTCGAGTAATTGTCTATTCATTAGGCTCTGTTCTGAATCTTAATCACGAGTCTGGCACGATATTGCAGAGCAATGGGTTAAAATAATGCTAAAAATCGTTTAGTTCAAATTGACTGACAATGGAACACTGTTTTAACCCCTTGGCGTACAAAGACCATCTACAGGTCGAAGTAAAAATATTGTTTAACATTAACAGTTAATATTCTCATCGTCGCAGGAACGCATCTGTCTTGAATTTATTTTTAAATTGAGCTCACTTCGAGCAAACGACAAGTGAAAAATTCAGAACGGTATCTTCGGTCGCGTTCCATTCAATTCGTGCATGAAAGCGTGTTTGTTCTTTCAAGAATAATATTATAAAAATGTGAAACCGGTCGTGGTACGGTCATTGTTAATGAATTTAAAATAAGAATGTGATTAGATGATCAATGTACGTTATAATAATGCTAAAAATCGTTTAGTTCAAAGTGAATGACAATGGAACACTGTCTTAACCCCTTGGCGTACAAAGACCATCTACAGGTCGAAGTAAAAATATTGTTTAACAATAACGGTTAATATTCTCATCGTCGCAAGAACGCATCTGTCTTGAATTTATTTTGAATTCAAGCTCACTTCGAGCAAACGACAAGCGAAAAATTCAGAACGGTATCTTCGGTCGCGTTCCATTCAATTCGAGCTCGAAAGCTTGTTTGTTCTTTCAAGAATAATAGTATAAAAATGAAAAACCGGTCGTGGTACGGTCATTGTTAATGAATTTAAAATAAGAATGTGATTAGGCGATCAAAGTACGTTTAAAATAATGCTAAAAATCGTTTAGTTCAAAGTGAATGACAATGGAACACTGTTTTAACCCCTTGGCGTACAAAGACCATCTACAGGTCGAAGTAAAAATATTGTTTAACATTAACAGTTAATATTCTCATCGTCGCAAGAACGCATCTGTCTTGAATTTATTAATAAATTAAGCTCACATCGAGCAAACGACAAGGGAAAAATTCAGAACAGTATCTTCGGTCGCGTTCCACTCAATTCGTGCATGAAAGCGTGTTTGTTCTTTCAAGAATAATAGTATAAAAATGTGAAACCAGTCGTGGTACGGTTATTGTTAATGAATTTAAAATAAGAATGTGATTAGGCCAGCAAAGCACGTTTAAAATAATGCTAAAAATAGTTTAGTTCAAAGTGAATGATAATGGAACACTGTCTTAACTCCTTGTCGTACAAAGACCATGTACAGGTCGAAGTAAAAATATTGTTTAACATTATCAGTTAATATTCTCATCGTCGCAGGAACGCATCTGTCTTGAATTTATTTTAAACTAATCTCACTTCAAGCAAACGACAAGTGAAAAATTCAGAACGGTATCGTCGGTCGCGTTCCATTCAATTCGTGCATGAAAGCGTGTTTGTTCTTTCAAGAATATTAGTATAAAAATGTGAAACTGGTCGTGGTACGGTCATTGTTAATGAATTTAAAATAAGAATGTGGTTAGGCGATCAAAGTACGTTTAAAATAATGCTAAAAATCGTTTAGTTCAATGTGAATGACAATGGAACACTGTTTTAACCCCTTGGCGTACAAAAACCATCCACAGGTCTTAGTAAAAATATTGTTTAACATTCACGAGAAATATTCTCATCGTGACAGGAACGCATCTGTTTTGAATTTATTTATAAATTAAGCTTACTTCGAGCAAACGACAAGCGAAAAATTCAGAACTGTATCGTCGGTCGCGTTCCATTCAATTCGTGCGCGAAGGGGCGTCGGTGAGGAGGGAACGTGTTACTTACGAGAGTCATCCAACTGTGCAGAACCATCTTGCCGTTCATTTCATCCTGAAGAAGAATCACGGTATTGTAGCGTAGTAGAGTGACGATCGTGTCGATGTTTTGTAGAAATACTTACGAATTCGAGTATTTTCGGTATCAGTTTGATGGTCACGTTTGTCACATCTTTGTGGTTGAGAACCGGCCGCACATTGTTATCGTAACCGCAGAGTAGTTGCGTCTTCAGCTGCATCAATGGCGGTGGATTCACGAGGCTTTCGCATACCGAACGCTTGACGTCCGGAAAGGTATCTGTACGGACAAAGTTGAGTTTCAATCACGAGAGGAAAAATAATGTCGATCTATACTGTTTTCGATGTGTCTTCGGTTTTGTGAACGGGAACGCGGCGAGCGTTACGAGAATGGATCGTAGAAGCGGATTCCATGGTTTCCGACGGGGCAACGGTTGAGATCCATGGGGATTATGTGGTTCCCGAGTGAAAGAGACGATCACATTGAACACTTGGCGACACTTTACCCGAACGACACGATCGGAGGACAGTGAGGAACCAGAGCACAGTTAGTATTCTCATATCGATGGTGGAAATGAGCGTACAGCCGCCAGTCGACTGAACGATTCCTCGGTACGCGGCGAAACGATTATCAGACGCCCCATGAAATCCGAAGCCGCAGATACGCGAGACGCCCCCAGGGTGGTTCAATGGTTTTTAAGTATTCTAAGATAGAATAATAATAATGAGTCGGCTGGACACGTATAAATAGCTCGGGAATAGATGCTTATCAAGTTTTTATGCGTCGCGGCTATCGCTCACGAAAACCCCCGTCCTTTCGGGGATCGTGAAAATCAAGGTCCCCGATCTGTTTTACGGCGGAGGATCTTTCTGGAAAAATCTACAAGTCGATTGTCGGATATCGAAGATAAACGAAAATGTATTCTCACTTTCCCAACCATCGAAAATAATATTAACGATACCGTTAACGCTAAACGACCGTGACCGGTCAAATAACTGGTTCTAAATTACTGATTTCATAATTATTGAAACTATAATGACGCTTTCATAAGAAATGATTTAACAAAGATCTTTATTTGAGCACATATTACGATAACAACCGAGCATAGTCTAAATAAATTATGTTATATCATTTTTTTATGAGGCAACATGTGCCTGTTACTTTTGCAGCTCGGTACGTTCAGAGTTAAACAAAAGAGGTGAGCATTATTTAACGGAATACATCTTTCAAACGCTATATAATATTTTAGATTTTAATCTTGAGCACAAAGAAAATTTTAATTTCGCGCTTAAAGAAAATAGTATTTTTTAAATCCGACGTACAATCTCGAAAATATGAGATTTCTATTTTAACAATCTGAACTACAAAATAAAATATTTCTATTTTAACAAGCTGGACCATAAAATAGAATATTTCTATTTTAATCCCTTGCCCTATGATTTATTTTACGGTTTCAGTGATTGGAACTTTTAGAGATTAGAAATTTATATTTATTGTATGTCTATATATTCTCTAATAGCTGTGGATTAACAAAAGCAAAAGGAATTTTATTTCAGTTTAAAGGAAATGAATAACATACATTTATTTATACATATATTTATTAGTACACATATAGATTTATACAGACGCAATGCTAATACATCTTGAAAAGGATTCAAACTAGATTCGAAACGTCGATGATTATTTGATAATCTGCAAAATTGTTCTTTGATTTCTCAGTAGTAATTGATCGAACCGTAGCGCCGAGAACATTAAACATTTATTATATATTTATTAGGCTCTGTTCTGAATCTTTATCATGATTTTGTTGTGCTTAATGAAAATTGTATTTTTTAAACACGATATACAATTCTGAAAATAAAATATTTCTATTTTAACAATCTGAACTACAAAATATAATATTTCTAATTTAACCATCTGAACCATAAAATAAAATATTTCTATTTTAATACCTTGCCCTATGATTTATTTTAAACGTTTCAGTGATTAGAGCTTTTCGAGATTAGAAATTTATATCTATTGTATGTCTATATATTCTCTAATAGCTGTAGATCAACAAAAGCAAAAATAATTTTATTTCGGTTAAAAGGAAATTAATAACATACATATATTTATTAGGCTCTGTTCTGAATCTTTATCATGATTTTGTTGTGTTTAATGAAAATTGTATTTTTTTAAACACGATATACAATTCCAAAAAGAAAATATTTCTGTTTTAACAATCTGAACTACAAAATAAAATATTTCTATTTTAACAAGCTGGATCTTAATATAAAATATTTCTGGTTTAATACCTTGCCCTATGATTTATATTACGGTTTCAGTGATTAGAACTTTTAGAAATTAGAAATTTACATTTATTGTATGCCTATACATTCTCTAATAGCTGTAGATTATCAAAAGCAAAAAGAATTTTATTTCGGTTTAAAGGAAATTAATAACATACATATATTTATTAGGCTCTGTTCTGAATCTTTATCATGATTTTGTTGTGTTTAATGAAAATTGTATTTTTTTAAATACGATAAACAATTTCGAAAATAAAATATTTCTATTTTAACAATCTGAACTACAAAATAAAATATTTCTATTTTAACAATCTGAACTACAAAATAAAATATTTCTATTTTAACAATCTGGATCATAAAATAACATATTTCTATTTTAATCCCTTGCCGTATGATTTATTTTACGGTTTCAGTGATTAGAACTTTTAGAGATTAGAAATTTATATCTATTGTATGTCTATATATTCCCTAATAGCTGTAGATTAACAAAACCAAAAGGAATTTTATTTTCGGTTTAAGGGAAATTAATAACGTATATTTGTTTATCCAGTTAGTCGAATTAATATTTGGACGATTTAAAAAATACCATAACTCTTTTAATATTGTACTATACGATTTGAACGTTTTTGGGAAGCTAGAGCAATTTGTTTACTACAGTATGTGAAAAGAAATCTTTTAAAAAATTGCAATTGATCGAAATTGTAGAAAAAATACTAAAAGTTGCATTTTATAACTTGTTTATGTGTGTGAACATATATTGCATATTTCAAAAATGTGTTTTGTATATCTGTGTCAATTAAACATATTCTGAAAATTTCGTTAAAATCGGTCGACTTTGCAGTGAGGTACAAACGTTTAAAGATTCTAAAAATTGCAGATTTTCACGATTTTCGCGCTACATGTTGTTTTTCCCGCATAAACAACATATAATCGACACAGATCTACAAAACGATCTTTTTAAATTTTCAATGTAGGCCCTCATAAAAAAGAAGTAAAATGGTACTTTTTGTATATTTTCTACAATTCCGTTTAATTGCTATTTAAAAAAAAAATTGCCGCATCCTGTAGTAAACTAATTGCTCTAGCTTCCCGAAAAAGTTCAAATCGTATAGTACAATATTAAAAAAGTTATCGTTCTTTTTAGAGCGTCCGAATATTAATCCGAGTCACTGTATGTACAGTAGACTGAGTGGTCAGAAAAATCGAACAAATCACGAAATCGATATTTCAAACTTGAGAGTAAATGAAGTCTCGAAGGTTCGCATTATTTTATGGTACATGTACCATCTTTGACATTTTCAATATGTTTCAAGTATATATGTATATTTAATTGAAAAATACAATCTCTCTCTCTAACACATATAAATTTGAATTACCCTTTAAATTTCTTGTAAATTTACTAATTTGTATATTTTAATTTAAAGTTTATCCTCAATTTTAAATTTGATATAATTATAATAAACTTATTAATTTATATATTAATTTGAATTTCCTCTTTTAAATTACATATAAATATAATCACTTTCATATTTTAATGTAAAATTTACTCTAAATTTCAAATTTGCCCTCAATTTTAAATTTTATTTAATCATAATAAATTTACTAATTTATATATTAATTTGAATGAGCTCTTTTAAATTAGATATAAATATAATCACTTTCATATTTTAATGTAAAATTTACCCTAAATTTCAAATTTGCCCTCAATTTTAAATTTTATGTAATCATAATAAATTTACTAATTTATATATTAATTTGAATTACCTCTTTCAAATTTCATATAAATTAAATAATTTTCATATATTAATTTAAAATTTTCCCTCAATTTTAAATTTCATATAAATATAATAATTTTCATATTTTAATTTAAAATTTACCCTCAATTTCAAATTTTCTATAATCCTAATAAATGTACTAATTTATATTAAATAAATACTAAAAAATACTGTTTATATCAAATTCAAGTTATTCTCTATTCCCAAAATACAAGGAAATATATCACCTTGTAGTTTGTTCAAAGCATATGCAATGAGTCGCATACAACGTTAATATTCTTGTAAAAATTCTTTGTTTGTAGGTAAACAGTGTATCTTATCGTTACGAAACTACTACATACATACTCATAAATGTATTGAATTCGAACTCTTATTTTGATCAATAATATTTAAAATTGAAATTGAAAATAAAGACAACATACAGTAAATATGTTAAATATTCTTAAAATAAAATGATGTTTTCAAAAATCACTGCATCAAATGAAATATTTTATTTTTAAAGTTGTACGCACACTTTAAAATAAGTAGGATTATTTATTATTTACTATTTAAAATGCTATTTTACCCAGCTCTAGTAAAATTCTTTGAACGTCTTTGTAGTTTTGTACTTGAGCTATTCATTTTTGTCATGCGCATCAAATTCGCAATCTAAGCGAAATATTACAAGTTCTCTCTTGTAGAAACTGCTTCGCTCAACATTTTCCTCAACGTTTCGTAATGAAAATTTGTATATAAAGTATGATAGTTCAAAGAATGTACATGTGTACTTCTTCGTGCAGGTAATTTGCAAAGTAAATGAGCGACTGTAAAAAAGGACCCTGAAAGTTAAGCGGCAGCCGTTGTGCCGATTTCTTCGGTTGAACGAGGACTTTTCCGATATCGAAAATCATCTTTTTTACAGAAAATACGGATGAGAGAATTTTTAAAATTTGTTTTTAAATGATCCAAAGAAAATATTAGACGTTTGCGGAAGTTCCATTTCGAAATAAAACACAAGCGAGGACATTTGAATGTAAATTGTATTCTAAATCTATTTTCGACAATTGTCTGCCAACATTTTCTGATTTCTTAAGGCAGAGTAGGGCACGAATCAACTAATAATTAAAAATGACTAATAATCGGATTGCTTGTTAGTCATTAGTTAAAATTTTTTGATTAGTTAGTCATAACTACATGGCACTTAATCGCACAATAATTACTGATGACTAAAGATCGATGACTGATCATTTAAACTACATAATGATTAATCATAACTAATAAGCAATAACTAACGATTACTTAGAGCTGTGACTAACTAGTGCCATGTAGTTATGACTAACTAATCGAGTAGTTTTAACGAATGACTATTTTGCTATGACTAACAATCAATCAGATTATTAGTCATTTTTTATTACTATTTGATTTGTGCCCTACTCTGTCTTAAGGTGTCCGAAAATCGAAAATGAATTTTCGCAATTGTCCAATAATTTTACAATCCGACGGCGCATGCATTTGTTTGAAGCAGATAAGTCGTTTCGTTTTTGCATCAATTTGTATAATTCTTGAATCACTTATATCCATCCATGTGCATGTTTTAGACACATTTTTCTCAGAACAATACATTCAACGTCGTTACCAGAACAATATTTACAACGCCCGATGCGCGTAAAATTTTTCAAGTCTATCGTTCCTTGCAGTTAATAATTTTAATGATTGAACGTTGACAAGTAAACAGCGGAGCTTCATGCAAAATAAAAATTGTCTACCTGAATAGCAACAAACTGGGATGAAGTGGAAATTTATTTTCTTTCTTAATATGTTTAATAGATCGAAAATAATATGATACTATTCTTAACACTAAACCAACCACGAGGGGTCAAAGGCCCAATTTAAATGTTTTATTTGACAATTATCGAAATTGTAAAGGTGTTTTCACTGGGAATTTATTGAATATATTTTTCGGGACTCCAGTATATATTCTGGTAAAAATCGCACAAAATATAAATAAATTTAATCTTGTTATTTTTATATAATACTATACACATCAGTTACTCTTCATGGTCGGTAAGTTTAGTGTTAAATTCTTCTAATATTTTTACTGTCTTAAATTGCACCTATTCATTTCTGTCATAAATGCATAAAATTCGCTGTTTATTGATAACAGAGTTGTGCTAATTCAACTACATCGTAACTGAAATTCGTTGTATTTCAATTATATAGTAATTCGACTACGTCGTAACAGAATTGCATAATTCAAACCTTTAAATTAATTGAATTACTAATTATTTTAATCAGATGTGTAATTGAAATACAATATAATCAACATACAGCTCTCCAAATTAAAGCCCAGAACTTTGAAGACGTGCGATATATTTTTATGTTTTTCTTTCATATATTTATACGTATTTTGTATTTATTACTCGTCCTCGTAATTCGTTATTAATGTAATTTGATTACAATGTATTTTATAATTGTACTCCAATTGCCATTACGAATTACATTGTAATTTAATTGAACGTAGATCTGTATTATAAATTACAATATGACTGGATTACAATGTAATTCAATTGCTTTCTAATTATAATTCCTGAAGTAATTCAATTGTAATTTTGCACAACTCTGATTGATAAGGTAGTTTCATTCGTATACTGCGTAAAAGAATTACTGTTTGTTTCAAACCAGACATTCAATCCAGCTGTGTATATTCCACGTATCGTTAGCACCGATCAGGACAATGGCTATCACGCTTTAAAATTCATGTTTTTAGTCAAATTTTCTCGAGATATTCTCGGAAGCTCCTTTTACAAAACGTGTCCTTCGTTTCTACGTAGAACGCAATTTAAGTTCGAAAACATCCCACGTAATCAAAATGATTTATATTGTCTGTTTCGAAAGAGTCCTTTATTAGCTGTCCACCCCAATCCTGTTTCGTAACACGTGATTGGCGGGAGTCAGATGGACAGTTAATTTCTAAGGATGGGATCAAGTTCCACATGTGCTTATGAATTCACGTGAATTGCAATAACCAAGTTCCGTGTCGCAGTTTTCGATTACATACCAGGGTAAAGGTACAAGTTACCGTGCTCCACCCGGTTATCGGACACAAAACAAACATTTTACAAATTAATCAAAATAACACGAAGTACTTACCTAGTATTACTTTACTTTTATAAATAAAATTGATGTTTCCCCTCCGTATATCCAGGCATGCCAAACTCTTTTACCACCAAGGGCCTCACATTAAGTAGTATAAACTAATTCGAGGTTCGCAATAGAAAAACCTGGACTCGAAATGCAAAGGAAACACATCTTTTTTATTAAAATTGCTGTTATGCCTCGTACAGACCTAAACATTTCGACGAACAGCGCGTTGAGGTAAACTTTACCTTACCGGACTCAACATTTGAGCCTTTCTCCTATAAATTATGATGTATTTGGTATGTAATCCAGTAGATTTGTACCCGGGGAACCTGCAGATCGAAGTTTCGATCCTATAGGATCAATGGTTCAGGAGTTATGCTTCATTAATGTTGAGCATTTTTCAGTGTTTTCGACAGGTAAGGGCGCCGCCATATTGATTTGTAGTGACGATCGTGCCCCGCTTACCGAGCAGCACCGCTAGATGGCAGCACGGACACAGTAATATCGCTAACATAGAGAAAATAAATGTTTACTTGATTCCTATCGAAAAAATTGTAAATACAATTCAAAATTCTGATATCGGCGCACGAGTCGATCAATTATTACACACTTATGCAATTTTGGTCTCATATTTGGACCATTATCAAGGAAAAATTTATAATGATTGCGTCTGTAAAATAAAAAACACTGTAAATTATGCGAAACAAATTAAACACCAAACGAAATAAGCAACAAAACATACTTGCTAAGAGGAAAGAAAAACTCAACGTTGATGATATAAACATGTGCTGGCACAATGCCGGCAAAACACAAACTAACACGTGACAACTGTTCTAGTCTGAAAAACAGACCGGCAAGAAAGACCGGATAGAGAAAATATCTCAGAAAACGTTTGAGAGGAAATATCGTGGAAAATATTTACAAAAACTTAACCCAAACGTAACCCAAATCTAACCCAGACCAGTTAAAACGCAAGATCGTGGCCATGTCCAGAGCCGAATTAAGCCCAGTAGCAGAAGTAGCAAATGCTACGGGCCCCGTGCTCTTCTAAGGGCCCCGCGCTTGCAGCAGAAAAAGCCCTGGCTCCTATTAACAGATATTTTTGCTAAAAAAAAGGTCCTTCATTGTGTTTTGTTTTATATTTTTTATTTTATATATTTTATATATTTTATATTTTACGTTTTATTTTATATCATGCAAATCCTAGGACACCCAGGTAACATTTGCTACGGGCCCCGCGCTAGCTTAATTCGGCCCTGGGGCCATGTCTTCCAAAATTCAAACACCAATCGCAATACCCGCTCTATATTATCAGCATTAACGCATGCTCGTGCTGCCACCTAGCGGTTCTGCTCGGTAAGCGACGCGCGATCGTCGTTGCAAAACAAAATGGCGGTGCCCTTACCTGTCAAAAACACTGAATAATGAACAACTTTAAGCAAGCATAAGTCCTGAACCATTGATCCTACAGGATCGAAACTTCGACTGCAGCCTGCCGGGGTACAAATCTGCTGAATTGTACACGCAATACATCATAATTTATAGTAGAAAGGCACGAATTTTGAGTCCGGTATAGTAAAGAGCAGCCGCGCGCCGAAACAGCGTGGCCAGATCGAGAAAATCGAGGGGAATACAGGTACACCCTCTGCGATGACCAGACCTGGAATGGGATAGTGGAGGGGAAAAGGAATAGAGGGAATGATATCCTTTGAGACTCGACATTAACCCTTTGCCTTACGATTTAACCCTTCCGACCCAAAGGATATACGGTGTTCGTCCTCACGATCTATCGAATGCGGACGAACGACTGTCGAGGTATAGCGAGGAAATGAAATAACACGTGAACAGTTATTTGAAGCTTGAAACAAATAATATCTAGTAAAATATATTCTGAATATAAAACTGTATGAAATACACTTTGGTATAACTATGATATTTTGGGATTATTGCACAGATGGTTTTAGATTATAATACAACCACGTTTTTACTTTTAGAGAGCACACGTTCGTTCACGCCGCCGTTCATACAGAATCTAAAACACACACTCTATTGTTTTCACGCACAGACTCGCTCTCTCTCTCAGTATCGCCACCTATGTCAATAGAAAGCAATACCAACCCATGAAATTAGTTCTCCAACAACGACGTACGGTGTACGTTCTGATGCAACATGATGAATGTTCGTCCTTTTTATGATTCTACAATACATATTCTGAATAAAAACGAAAGGGCTAATTTCCGAGAGCGTGTTCCGTAAACAATAACAAAGTCTGTGACACGTCGAGCCCTTTTTGGTGTGGCTGAGCGTTCCGAGTTATGAAAATCGTCTTTTGATATGTAAATACATGTGCAAGCTACAACAAATTTTATTTTACAAGATATTTTCTGTTTCTCTTCTGTTAGTTGTTTCCAGCCATTTAAATAACTTGGTAGTTTTTGTCGCGTGCAGTCCGAACGACGTACCACGAATTTGTGCTATTCCGAGAATAACTATGAAATATATGTCTCTATATCTCGATCGTAATAATGTTAATAATAAATGGTTGGTTTTATGAACAATATTGCAAACAAGTTTTTGTTATTACATTAAAGCAGTTGAATATTGCATTTCGAAAATTGTACAATAAATTTATACTTTTACAGACGCAAGGCAAATAATTACATCTTGAAAATGATTCAAACTAGAATCGAAACGTCGATGATTAT
>CM052197.1:839382-855301 GCA_028455805.1 Lasioglossum figueresi
TGCGTAATCAGCGGGCCACAAGTAATAGTATAGTTTTGTTGACGAACCCAATTGCGTAATTGGGGAGCCTCTGGGTGGTTGGATGAAAACACAGACGAACCTAATGCGAAATCAGGGAGCTGTTAGAATGCGGACGAACCTGATGCGTAATTAGCGTGCCATTAGGAATGGTATAGTTTTCGTGGACAAACCCAATGCGAAATTGGGGAGCCACTGGGTTGTATAAATCTCTGTGTAGATGATTGGATTGTCGCGAACGAACCTGATGCGGAATCAGGGAGTTGCTAGGATTGTTAGTGGGCCTCTTAACAAGTATAAATTTAATTGATACAATCTGAGCCTTAAGATTGTATCGTGCGGGGACGTTCAATTAATCAATTATGATATTGGACGATAATGATGGGTTTAATGATTTTGCACGAATTCCCAAAGAACACAAATATATTCTCGTTTTATAAGGAAAGTATTTCAATTGGAATTGTCGCGAAAGGATTGAATTGAAAGTGTAAAAAAGTGAACTACTATTACCTAAAATGCGCACGGTGTTGATGCACTGCCATTGCGAGGGTCTCAGAACATCTTTATGATTGCCTAATATATTTTATACCGGTCTCGTGGAATCTATACGGTTAACATTGATACGAAGTGGAACTTTAGCCCGATCTTACTGGAAGTTGACTCTATGTGCTGCAGCACGACGCGACACGATTTGTGACTACGGAAGTACTAGCCTCCGAGAGTAAAAATGTAAGGTTTTGTATACCCCTAGAACGAATGGGATGGTCTGTTCGTAATCTGAAGTCGTGTAGGGCCAGAATCTCGGTTTCTGTCCCTTCCAATTAAATCGGACACGAGCTTGGTCATCAGGGTCGACTATGATACGGAAGGTTATCTAGGACGCTTTCTTCCCGAGACAATCTTGAAGAGATTCCCGTAGAAAGTCGTTAGGGATCTGTTCTCTATCCGTCACAGAGATATAATGAATAATAGAGATTATAAAAAAATATGCGTTTAGATATGATTATATTATAAATGGAAATAAATTTTCATAAATATACAATTTATTTTCGAATATAATGTACGTACATTTTAATTATGTCCCTCGAGTCTCGATTATCCATCGGGCCTTAATTTATCCGGGCTGTTTGTCTTCCGATCAAGCTGGTTAATCGAGGTTCTTCTGTATTATCAATGTTTCACGACGAAAATCTTTTTAACATTCATACCTCGAAAGTGGGACTATTCAGTATTGTCCCGGACACAATTTGAATCACGTGATTACGGTGGAAGATTCTACTGTCACCGGCGCGGCTGTATAATGATCCCGCGGCGTAATAGCAGAGATTATTAAACCTGAAACGTCTATTCACCGTGTTGCAGTTGCTTTGACCGTGTCGTTTCACTTTCGTTTGCCTGGACCGTTTCCCGTTACGGCGATCCATTGACGCACCGCAAACTTTCTCCTCCAGTTTAGGTGTATGTATCCGTGCAACTGCATGTGCGTTTCCGTATGACGCGTTACAGTCGAATATCTCCAAAAATATTGATTATACGCAAAAATGTTTCAGATGAAAGTTATTCAGTACCGAGGGGGACATCATGTGGTGGGACTTTCATGTTTCCCGGTGGACACTCCAAGGTGAGATGAAGGTCAACTTTATTTTTTTTAAATGATATGTCCTATTTTTTGTACCATAAATCGATAGAGTATCAAATTCTGAGTATAAAAGTGTTGACCTTCATATGTTATAAACCTAATAGTTAACGAGATATTATCCAAAGAAGAAAGAAAATTATTTCGATAATATCTCGTTAACTATTTGGTTTAGGACATATGAACGTCAACGCTTTCAACAGCTCGATAGGAAATTATTTAGGTTACAGACACTTCATACATATGTTTATACTATGGTACTAGGGATTGCAATACCGGACCAAAAATACAATACCGGTATTCGGTATTTTTTTAAACGTTGTATTAATACCGGTATTATGAATTTTCATGAAGGTACAAAAACACAGTTGTTTAATAGAAAAAAAACATTAACTAATTTATTGACATCATATTTTTGAAATGTGATTGTAAAAAACATCTATTGAACTGTCATTAAGCCTCGAACGTATTTTTCTGCACAAATTACCTGCAGTTGAAAATGCTCTTTCCGCATCCACGATGGTTGGTGGTACCGTTAATAATAAGCGATATACTTTCTCTAAATATTTGCCTCGATGTCCTTCATCTTCGAACAACTCGGTCTCTCGTCCGACGGTTTTGAATAAATCATTTTTTGTATTATTTTTGTATTATTGTTCGTGGCAATTTTTTTATTTATAGCTAATTGTAATTTCTTCTCGAGAGACAATTCTTTTTCGATATTAACATCAACATCGTCTTCAACGAACTCTTCTGGATAGGTTTGCGTTTGGTGTTCATAAATGTTTTTGTGGAAATTGACGACGAACTTAATTAAATTTGACCTTGTTAGCTTCTTTTCTTCGTTTCCGTTTTCTTTTTTAAAGTCGTTATAATTATGTAAATACCTTAAAATATTTCCTAGTTCGCTATGCCTTTCCTGTATACGAATTTTCAATGCACTGTATAATTCCGCAGACAGTGGCGCGTCCTGATCTTCAAGCGATTGCAACATAAAATTTATTGCTGCATTCGCTGTTAACGAGTTGGAATCGTTCCGACATAATGCTTTCACAGCCAGCTTTTAATTTCAAAAACCGTTCCATCGTTAATAACAAACTATTTCAGCGTGTTTTAGAATCTAATATTAGCATAAGTTCTTTTTTTATTTCGGTAAGTATATATTTTTGTAAAACGGCGTTTTTAGTAGGGGAACGTTTAAATATTTTAACAACTTTTCGGATTTTTTTAATTACAGGAAGCAATCCTTGGTAAGTTAATATTTCGTCCTCGTTACTATTATCTTCGTCATATTCAAATGCGGTACTTTCAACAATTGTATTATTATTTTCTTCGTTGTCACTCTCTTCGAAATCAGAATCAGAAGTTTCTAAATCCAGAGTATTTGAGCGGCGAACGTATTTCAAATAAGAGTAGATGCCCAAAAAAAACATTTATTATTTATAGCTAATACCGAAAATACCGGTATTTTAACTTAGCAAATACCGGTTTCACGAAATTGCAAAATAGCACGAAATACCGGTATTCGGTATACCGGTATACCGGTATTGCAATCCCTATATGGTACAGATAAGCAGTTTTCGCCTCTCTATTCGCATTTGGACGTCTCACAATCATTTGAGCCTTTTTAGCGAGATATTCACAGTATTTCTTCTTAAGTTTTTGACGTCAGCAATAACACTAATGATACAATTTTTCTTTAACCTATCCGTAGCCTGACATTTCCTCATTATCCATTTCATGTTTCATGCAAATATCTTTTACGATTTAAAAGTTACACGAACATGGTTTACTATTTTCCAATAAAAAATTATAATTATTATAAATTATTATAAAAAATATCTTTGACACGCTTGTGACGCGTTTTTATCTCTTCGATAATATTTGTATGTGTCGATTGCAACAAGATTTCTCGAATTTATATATTACGTATTCCATATAACGTTACATGTGTGAAACATAAATATAAAAAATACATATTGAGAAAGTAAAAAATAGTTTGTGTAAGATTATATTTAAAAGATTTTTTTTAAATAAAAAATATCAATGGAAAGTAATAAAAAATGACTGTTTAACAATTACAAAAAGTATTTAATTACCTATAGTTAAAAATGACTATTTTTAAAATATTTTTAGTGAAAATTTTCATTGGAATATATCTACTGGTTCAAAAGTTATAACCAAATGGGTCACGATTTTCCAATCCGGACAACTGTGCGTCGCGGTGAAAAAGTAAAGTCTCTCCGTCTTTAATGATTGTTTAAACATGTTTAGACAGTCATCATGTATTAGTATGGATATCACTGTATTCGGGAAAGTCTACAGAATCTTTTCCTGCAAAGAACAATTCGATATCTTTTATAATAACATCACAATATTTGTTTAAAATTGTGTGTGTAGGAGAAAAATTAAGGGCAGAATCGGGAATCAGCGCAAAAAACTCTGTAAGATCCACCCAACAGTAATTTGGAAACGTGAAAAAAGTCAAAATTTGTTGGATGGTGTAGTTAGTCAGAGCTCAAAGTAATCGTCAGTTATAGCTTATTAGTTATGCTTAATCAGTAGTTAATTTAAATGATCAGTCATCAATCATTAGTTATGAGTTACTATTGTGTGATTAAGTGCCTTGTATTTTAGTTATGACTAACTATTAAAAGTTTTAACTAATGACTATTTTGCTATGACTAACAATCAATCAGATTATTAGACATTTTTAAGTTTTAGTTGATCTGTGCCCTACTCTGACAGGGGGGAATATTGCAACACAAACAATTTCTGTGTGGGTGGAGGCATAGAGGAGGTTACAAGGTGACCTTGATTTTTTAAAATAGAAACACCTACTTTCTGTATCATGAATCGATAGACTATCGATTTCTGAGTAAAAATGTATTCACCGCCACATGTCCTAAATCTAATAGTGAACGAGATATTACCGAAATAATTTTCTCTCTTCTTTGGATAATATCTCGTTAACTATTAGATTTAGGACATATGAAGGTCAACACTTTTATACTCTGAAATTGATACTCTATCGATTTATGGTACAAAAAATAGGACATACCATTTAAAAAAATAAAGTTGACCTTCATCTCACCTTGGAGTGTCCACCGGGAAACATAAAAGTCCCACCACAAGATGTCCCCCTCGGTACTGAATAAGTTTCATCTGAAACATTTTTGCGTATAATCAATATTTTTGGAGATATTTGTCTGTAACGCTTTATTATTTTCACCTTGTATACAGGGTGAGTCCGAAGAAACAGAACACCTAAATATCTCCGTTACTTTTCGTTGTACAGAAAAACTTCTTAGGACAAAGTTACACTGTTTGAAGGGCCACACGTAACGATGAAAGGGAAAAAATTTTTAAGGTCATTTTTTATGAGATTTCAAGGTCATCGATGTTTTTTTTAGATGGAACGATATATCTTCGTTAACGTAATGTTGTAGCTGACAAAATAACGAATTCATCCATGTAACACAATATGACCTACAAATGACCTTCAACCCAGAAAAATGGAATGAATAAAATTCAACGTGTAAGATTCATTTGCTTTATTTCTGTTACGCAAAATGTTAAAAAATATTCCCTCGAGCTGCTATACATTCAAATGTATCGCGATACACAACGTAATAACAGATTCGGTGTTGACAGGAAGACATTCATGATATACCTTCAGGTATGCGTTCGTACAGAATCGTGTTTATCAACTACTAATTACTCTGAAGACCCTTTTGCTATCAGATTTCCACTGATTCTAAGATTTCTAATCTATCAGTTTCTCGATGAACGTTTCACAATGAAGGAATGTTACTCGAAGGAAGATAAGATTGATATGATTTTCCTTTATGGAGAAAGTCGACAGTGTTTAAGAGAAGCAGTGCGGTTGTACAAGGACCGATTTCCTAATCGTGATTGTCCATCGGTTTCCGTTTACTTCAATTTGATAAATAAATTCCGTGAAACTGGTAGTGTTGAAATTGTCATAGTACGAGGCAAATCGCACGAGAAAGTGGCATTAGTCAAAAATGTGTAGTGCAAATACTCCATGAACAAAAATTTCACTCCTTTCACCTATCAATTCACCAAGAACTTCATGGTAGAGACTTTGCAAATCGTGTAAACTTTTGCCAGTGGGGATCGAGACAATTGATAAACGATAGAGCATTTTTTAATAAAGTATTATTTACCGATGAAGATATTTTTGAACATTTTGCTTAACAGAAATAAAGCAAACGAATCTTACGCGTTGAATTTTATTTATTCCATTTTTCTGGGTTGAAGGTCATTTGTAGGTCATATCGTGTTACATGGATGAATTCGTTATTTTGTCAGCTACAACATTACGTTAACGAAGATATATTATTCCATTTAAAAAAACATCGATGACCTTGAAATCTCATATAAAAATGACCTTGACAATTTTTTTCCCTTACACCGTTACATGTGGACATTTAAACCGTGTAACTTTGTCCTAAGAAGTTTTGTTTGTACAACGACAAGTAACGGAGATATTTAGGTGTTCTGTTTCTTCGGACTCATCCTGTATATTACGGCGACCTGTAATCGAGAAAGTTTCAACACGTAATCTGCATCGCTGTTACTTAACTGGGCTGGAGAAATTATGCACACGTAGCTTTGCCTGTACGATATATGGACATGTATCGCGACGCCGTTCATAAATATTTCAACGCTAATTACTTCCCAAAATACAATGTGCGACAAAATTATTTCAGACATTTGATGACATTAATATTAACAATTTTTCAACCAAAGCCTAGCGTTACGGAGTGTCTCATATTTTTTCAATGAGGCGCATTAATATTTAAGGAAACATAATTTAGGAAACATTTTAACTTTAACCGTTTGCACTCGGAGCAACTTTAACTCGAAAATTAAACATTTCTTCCGCGTGATCCAGAATAACTCCGTTCTATTGGGTTGGCTAGAAAGTAATTTCGGTATTTTAAGGTGAAATAAAACCGAGTTTCTTTATTCAAGCGATGAGCTCTAATCAATAAAATATTTTCTTATTTATTCTTTTTGGCAAGAGATCATCGAACGATAGAGAAAATATATTATTCATTAAAATTCATTGCTTGAATAAAAAAATTACTTTCTAGCCAACCCAATATATTAATTTTTTTCTTTTTCTTTTATGAATATGCAATTGATGTAATACCTCATGCAATACTTAAATATGTAGTAATTGATTAGTAAACAATATTGTGTAAATAATGGTACAGCAATTTTTAGTGCTGACTGTGAGCAGAGTTGGGCATTAATCGATTAAAATTTTAATCAAGATTGAAAGTAGAAAGTACTGTACAAAGGTACCATAATCATTTGTCTTTTAATTATCGGCTGGGGTGAAAAGGGGAATGAAATATAAACTGTTTCAATATTAAAAAATTAATTTAAAATTTAAGTAAAAATGCTTACACTTTTTTAAGGGACAATAATACCCTATAGAATTTTATAATTTATATAAAATTAATAATTTTATAATATTTATATATATAAATAAAATAATTAATACAATAATGTATATAAATAAAATATTAATACAATAATATATATATGTATTAATTATTTTATTGGGGTGATATTGAAATCTGATAAACATTAAATTTTATAATCATAGATTAATGTAAAATAAATGAAAGTTTAATAGAAAGTATTAGAAAAATTACCTTAGGGATAACTGCATTATATCTGTAGGAAGATCATATTTATAAAGGTGTTTGTGACCTCGATGTTGAATTAAGATAAGTTTTAAATGCAGAAGTTTAAACATTGAGTCTGTTCGACTTATAATATCTTACATGATTTAAGTTCAGATTGGTGTAAGCCAGATCGGTTTCTATTTTCAAAATATTAAAATATTTTTGTACGAAAGGACTAAATTTTTAAGGATAAAATTAATTAAAATAGATTCAATTGTAATTTGTTAATTTGTACGATTGAAAAAGGCAATCATTAAAAAATCGACGATTGAATCAAGCGTCGATTTTTGAATGATTTTTTTTCTTAAGCAACAATTAACTTCATCAATCGTCGATTTTTCGATAATTTCTTTTTCCATCGTACACATTAATGAATCAATTTTGATTAAAATTTTAATCGAACTATGCCCAACTCTGGTTTGCGGTTCGGATAATGGAGGTTCCACCGAATCATCAATTGAACCAGCAGATATGCTGCGAGAGTACAGTCTGCATAAACAATATTTGTACACTCTTTAGAAATAAATAAATTTTTTAAAGCTGTACCAAACCTAGTTTCAATTTTTTTGAGATTTTCTTTTGCTATTTTTAATGCGACAATATTTTTTTTAAAAATCGCTATTGATCGCAATCGCGAAGAAAAAAGTAAAAGTCACAACTTTTTAATTTGTTATCTGTGTCTGTGATGAAAATTTAGAAGGTGCACATCGTGAAAATCGATACGTCAACAGAAAGTTGAAATTTGTTGAACAGTGTAATTTGATCATCCGCTGCATACGCAATTAACAACAGAAATCAAATTTTTAAATGAAATTATGTCTACAAACATTACCCTACAGCTTTCCAACATCGCATAATCACGTTTAAGCGCTTATAACTAGGGATGGGATCAAGTACCTCACAAACAGGTTCGAACTTTGATTGATTGAACACGAACTCTCTATAAGTACTTCGAAAACAGAAATAGTACTCCTCAGTATACTCGAACCTATGTCAGACAGTTTCGAATCTTTTACAACTACTTTGGTACACGGAAATAATACTTGCAAAAACATTCGAATCTTCGTCGAACAGATTCGAAACTTTTATGATTATTTACTATGCAGTCCTGATTTCCAAGATTCGAGTACTACTTGCGAAAGATTCGATTCCTTTCAACATCGAAGTACTTCTAAGTATCTTTTCGAAACTTGTAAGTACAGTAAAGTCGATATTACTGTCCTCTGTTTATACCAAGTTCTATGTCCAGTGACGGCCGACGCCGAAGGCAGCGATGATTGATCTCGGCTCGGGTATATCGGTGTAAACATCACACATTGACTCGAATGAATCGAAACGTTCAACTTTCTTAATTTTCATTATTTTCTTTATGAAATTTCACTATCGTATTTCTGGCATTTTTCTGATTAATATAAGACCAAACACGATATAATTCCAATTGTATTTAGTGGTTAAATCGACGATTCAAGTTTCGGTCGCAAGGAAGGACAGCGTATGGGAAGAAAAGAGACACTCATTCTGTCCTTCTCTATGTTCGGCTTCTCCTTTGAATTTCATTCTGTCCTTCTCTATGTTCGGCTTCTCCTTTGAATTTCATTGTCCTTCTCTATGTTCGGCTTCTCCTTTGAATTTCATTCTGTCCTTCTCTATGTTCGGCTTCTCCTTTGAATTTCATTCTGTCCTTCTCTATGTTCGGACTCTCCTTCGAATATCATTGTCCTTCTCTATGTTCGGCTTCTCCTTTGAATTTCATTGTCCTTCTCTATGTTCGGACTCTCCTTTGAAGTAACAAAAATACGATCATACACCCAACCTTACTGCCCACCATAAATACGGCTGTTGGACAGTAATATCGACTTTACTGTACTAATTCCGAGGTTCGATATCAGTTTGTATAAAATGAATACTTTTCAAATATAATCATTGAAACATTACTGCTTTTAGTAATCGAAACCCATGTAATGAAACTTGTTTATTGAAATTGACTCGGATTCGTGAGTACATATTGAACTTGATCCCATCCCTACTTATAACGCTAGAAAAACCGCACCCAACGTTGCATTTAAGAGAGTGCCATTTCCTTACGCAAGAAACATTGCTTTAACTTCCACGATCGAAGCGGAAAAATACTGAAATTGTATGTTACACAAAATCCTTGACGGTAGCTACGCGGAAAAATGAAAAGTTTCGATGAAAGGTGGAAGACATCGTATTACGGAGAAAGCCAAGTGCAATTTTCTTATACGCATCAATTGTTGGCTCCATCATTCGCTGGGAAGTTGCGTTATTACCTTGGCTCGACCGGCTCGTATGAACGATGAATATGTACATAATGTATACATGAATGATAATGATTAACAACTTTTTTTTTTATATAAACGAACCGTTTTTATTTACAAGGAATCAGAAACATCGTATAAAAATCACCGTTATCGATCACCATATCATATCCTCATTTAGCGAGGACGACGTGTTCCATTTGTTTTTTATCTAGCGTCTTTTTCTACTTCTGTACTTAACACTAGAACCACCACACCAGTCAGATTGACTGGTTTTACAATTCATTTTAAAAATTCATTCATTCTAAGATTCTTACTACGTGTCACATTTTTCTTCCAAAATTTTGTGACGACTTTTGCAAACGATACCTGAAGGGTGTAATATAATGAATTTTAAATTAAGTAACTTTGTAAATTAAGTAACCAATGGTCGAACCCATGCGCCGAAAGCATTAACAATTGTATCAATAATGAATTTTACTTTTGTTTAATTTATTCAGAATCGAAATAATTTTGTATCATGGCCGCTCGTACCAATACCAGTCGATTTGACTGGTACTTCTCAAAGCGGAAAAGTATTCTATAATCTGTTTACCGAACCCCCGAAATAGTTTATTAGTAGACAGCGGATGTTTATGCGGGATAAAAATTATCTACCTGAATTGCAACAAACTGGAATGCAATATAAATTTATTTATGTGTAATTCTTTTACACATTTTTACACGTTGTAAACATTTGAAAATAATATGGTCGTATTTTTAAATTTTTCTAATGTTTTTACTGTTTTAAATTGTATCTACTCATTTTCGTCATAAATGTATGAAATCCGCTGTCAATTTCTGAAATATTTAGATAGATTTATCGATGTTTAGTTATGACATTTTATCGCACGCAACGTCTTATTCTGGCGCCACAATAGAAACACAAATACAGCCGTGATGTAACGTAACAGTCATCGATGTCGTTTCACGCGATCATTTTGTAGATCTAATTGTTTTTTATAAAACGATATTTTACAAGCCCTAAATATGGCGAAACGATTTAAAATCTTTGAATTATTGTGAAAAGTAAACAATACACAAATGGAAAGCTCTGATATCGAGGATAGCGAATTGTATCAGCATGAAGAAAGTGAATCAAAAGAAAATGAAATTGAACTTTATAGTGATAATGAGATTATATAGGTTTTGCACTCCAAATTCACCCTTTTGCAAGTGAAATTCAACCATATGCAAATCAATTTCACCCTTTTGCAAATTAAATTCAATCTTTTGCAAATCAATTTCACCCGTTAAGGATATTTAAAATGAATTATTTATTTATTTAGATTAAATTTGTATATTTATTTAGACATACGTGAACGGTGTCATTGCTGCGAGGTAAACATGAAACTCAATACTTCAATGAATACATGTGTACTTTCACTTTTAACATTGATTGATCAGAAAATGGCTACAATGAATATACAGTGAACCACGGTAATATTCGGACACTTTTAACACTAAAAATGACAAGGTTGATTTTACTTAAACTTCGCACAGATAGCACCCGACGTCTCATAGACGTCTGTTTTGCGTCGTTTTTAGGCATGAACGTCTTACGTCCCGCAAAGACTTCTTTAAGACATCTTAAAGACGTTTGGAGACGTCGGTTTTACGTCTGATATAAGACGTAAACACTAAAAATGACAAGATTGATTTTACTTAACCTTCGCACAGATAGCACCCGACGTCTCATAGACGTCTGTTTTACGTCGTTTTTAGGCATGAACGTCTTACGTCCCGCAAACACTTCTTTAAGACATCTTAAAGACGTTTGGAGACGTCGGTTTTACGTCTGATATAAGACGTCTTTTCAGAGATGTTGTCTAAACTTTGCCCCAGATAACACCCGATCTCTCATAGACGTCTGTTTTACGTCGGTTTTAGATCTGAACGTCTTACGTCCCAAAAAGACTTCTTTAAGACATCTTAAAGACGTCGTTTTTACGTCTGATATCAGACGTCTTTTCATAGATGTGGTCTAAAAAGACGCCTAAAAGACGTCTTTTCGAAGATATCTAAAAGACGTCTGAAATACATCTCTAAGACGTACCGTTTTGTAACACAAGACATTCAGGATACTTTCGGGAGCCGTTCAGACGTCTGTAAGACGTCCGAATGTCTTGCGGCGGGTGTCTTACAGCTGTCTTTGAGACTTTGCAGTTCCTATTGTAATATGTGCTTCACTAAAGATGTCTATACAACTATTCCTTATGAAATCATTTTTATTCTTTCAATAATTGCAAAATAAAACATCTGGAACCGGTTATTTTGATCGGTGGTGGTAGGTTTAGTGTTAAAAGGACGATAGCTTTTTTAATACCAGACCATAGGACTTGGATTTTTTTTAGAAGTTGGAACAATTAATTTACTACACGACGTAGAAAAGAAATTTTGAAAAAATTGCAATTGGTCGGAATTACAAAGAAAATAATGAAAACGGTTGTTTACAACTGTTTGATGAAGGCCAATATTGAAATTGTAAAAAGTACATTTTGTAAACCTGTGTCAATGTTCTGAAAATTTGGCATTGCAAGATGGAAAAATCCTTAGATTTAATCAGTTATAAGTGTAATTTTCTGTAAAAAACTGTAATTTTCACCGTCTTTAAAAGTTTGTAGCTTATTGACAGATTTTGATGAAATTTTCAAAATTTGTATAAATGACACAGATCTACAAAATGTATTTTTAAAATTTTCAATATTCGCCCCCATAATAAAATTGTAAAGAACAACTTCTAGTATATTCTTTGTAATACCTACAATTGCAATTTCTCCAACAAAAATTTTCACGGCTTCTAGTAAGAGCTAATTGTTCTAACTTCTCAAAAAATATCCAAGTCGTACGATCTGACATTAAAAATGTTATCGTCCTTTTAAAAGTGTCCAAATATTACTGTGGTTCACTTTACATATCTCCACACAGTTTTCATACATTACAAATTGAATGAATTGATAAGTATTTTTAAATAAGTATTTGTTGTGCATCTTTACAAAATAAAATTTTGAATTTCTTAAGAATTCATTCAAATTTGATTTGATGTTTTTAGAAAAACTTACTTAAAGATACTTTATTTACAAAACGGTGAAATTGATTTGTGAAAAGGTGAAATTGGAGTTCTAAACCTGTAAAAGGTTGAAATTGATTTGCAAGAGGACGAATTTGGAGCACAGAACATGTAAAAGGGTGAAATTGATTTGCAAAACGATGACTTTGGAGTACAAAACCTGTAAAAGGTTGAAATTGATTTGTGAAAAGGTGAAATTGATTTGTGAGAAGGTGAAATTGGATTTCTGAACCTGTAAAAGGTTGAAATTGATTTGCAAGAGGACGAATTTGGAGCACAGAACATGTAAAAGGCTAAAATTGATTTGCAGAACGATGAATTTGGAGTGCAAAACCTGTAAGAGGTTGAAATTGATTAGCAAAAGGGTGAATTTGAAGTGCAACACCTGTAAAAGGTTGAAATTGATTTTCAAAAAGGTGAATTTGAAGTGCAAAGTCTGTAAAGGGTTGTAATTGATTTGTAAACTGGTTAATTTGAAATGCAAAGTCTGCAAAGGGTTGTAATTGATTTGCAAAATGACGAATTTGGAGTGCAAAACCTGTAAAAGGTTGAAATTGATTTGCAAAAGGGTGAATTTGAAGTGCAAAATCTGTAAAGGGTTGTAATTGATTTGTAAACTGGTTAATTTGAAATGCAAAGCCTGCAAAGGGTTGTAATTGATTTGCAGAATGGCGAATTTGGAGTGCAAAATATGTAAAAGGGTGAAATTGATTTGTATAGGGTGAATTTGGAGTGCAAAACCTGAAAAAGGTCGGAATTGATTTGCAAAGGGGTGAATTTGGAGTGCAAAGCCTGTAAAGGGTTGTAATTGATTTGCAAAATGCTGAATTTGGAGTGCAAAACATGTAAAAGGGTGGATTTGGAGTGCGAATCCTGTAAAATTGATTTGCAGAAGGGTGTATTCGACTTGTAAAAGGGTGAAATTGATTTACAAATAGGTGAATTTGGAGTGCAAAGTCTGTAAAGGGTTGTAATTGATTTGTAAACTGGTTAATTTGAAATGCAAAGCCTGCAAAGGGTTGTAATTGATTTGCAAAATGGTGAATTTTGAGTGCAAAACATGTAAAAGGGTGGATTTGGAGTGCGAATCCTGGAAAACGTTGAAATTGATTTGCAGAAGGGTGTATTTGACTTGCAAAAGGGTGAAATTGATTTACAAAGGGGTGAATTTGGAGTGCAAAACCTGTAGACAAAGAAAATGTTCAGGAGTTCCTCGTAAAGTGAATAAGAAAATATTTTGAATTTTCGTAAAATAAGACCTGCTTGTGTGCCTTCAAGTTCTGAAGATGAAAATGAAAGTACACATATACAAGATCATAAAAATAAAATAGCCGCAGACGAAACTCAGTTGTGAAAAAATAAAAGAAGGTTCTACCGCTGGAGGATTACCACTACATAATATTTTCGTAGACATATTCGGTCCCATATTCCGTTTATAAGATAAATCAGTAAATATAAAAATATTCTATTATTACGTATATTTTAAAGACCAGTCATATTGATTGGTTTTGGTATAGGAATAGCTTCGTTTTAACTGTTGGTAGTGTTCTAGTGTTAATACCACTGGCTGAGCCTTTCGACGGCTCGTCGCCATTGAGCAACAATCGGCTGGTACCGGAAATAGTTTTCTTTGTTCGGCTTGAACACAGTCTCCGTTTTACGCAGCTTTAACATCTCTTCTCTGTCCTTCCAGACACCTGGAAAAATACGTTCGGTCATCCGAGTAAACGAATGGAAGCTTCGAGTCACACCAGCTGCAAAATTCGAAGGTTAAAGGTCTCCGGTAAAGAGGCTGGCGTCAATCGAGGAAAGAACCGGCTCGACCAGTTGTAAAGTATGTATGTATTTTCTAGGCAGCCGCGTGAAAGAAACTTCCAAGGCGCGCATCAGGAAAACAAAATTATGCGCTACTATTACAACGCGTATTATGCGTCCGTCCGTCCGTATAATGATATTGAACATTGAAACGAAGTCAAGCGATTTCCATACCACATCGTAAGCCGGCGAGAAATGTTACTCCCAGAATAGACATTTCCGTGCTGGTTGCTCTCTCCACGTCGAGACCCGTCAGATCCGCCAGCAACTGCAGCACAAAATTATTTTTGGATACCCCGCCGTCGACGCTGCAAAAAGAACGCAATAACACACTCACTCGTGTCATACAAAACGTCTCCTATCCTGATGACAGTCCAGCAGAACAAGTTCTCTGAGAATTGTGAAAACAATGTTATGTAAATGTAAACTTTGCACAACCGTACGTACACAGGATGGTACCACATGATACTACCACATCGATTATCGCCATTATTATTATTCGTAGCGAAGAATGTTTATATACAGTTGAATGGTTTCGAGAGATGCAAACTTCGGTGTTGTGAGGTTTTTTTGTAGGTGGACGCGTAGAAGAGATACGAAGGTTACCTATATATTTTTAAATGGTAACGTATGTTTTTCTTCTGCGCCAATCGACGAAGCTTCATATTCTCTACAAACAAGTATTAACCTATCAATATCGAAAAACTATTAGTTAAGGAGATATTTTATTTTTACTGTTCTTACGAAATTAGAACTGTCTTGATAATGTTGCGAATTCAAACACCTTATCCCAGATAGCACACTACGTCTTTTAGACGTCGTCTTCTCGTCGTTTTTACGTCTTACGTCTCACGTCTCAGAAAGACACCTTTTACACGTCTATAAAGGCGTATTTTTGGAGACGTCGTTTTTACGGCTGAAGGAAGACGCCTTTTAAACGTCACATTTCTACCGCAAAAACGACGTCTCCAAAGAGGCGTCTTTTACACGTCTATAAAGGCGTCTTTTTCTAGACGTCGTTTTTACGGCTGAAGGAAGACGCCTTTTATACGTCACATTTCTACCGTAAAAACGACGTCTCCAAAGAGGCGTCTTTTACACGTCTATGAAGGCGTTTTTTTGGAGACGTCGTTTTTACGGCTGAAGGAAGGCGCCTTTTATACGTCACATTTCTTCCGTAAAAACGACATCTCCAAAGAGGCGCCTTTTACACGTCTATAAAGGCGTTTCTTTGGAGACGTCGTTTTTACGGCTGAAGGAAGACGCCTTTTACTGGTCACATTTTTACTGTAAAAACGACGTCTCCAAAGAGGCGTCTTTTACACGTCTATAAAGG
>CM052197.1:856529-877693 GCA_028455805.1 Lasioglossum figueresi
AAAAAAGTTCAAATCGTATAGTACAATACTAAAATAGTTATCGTCTTTTTTAGATCGTCTTAAACTTTTGTCCGCTACTGTATATCCTTGCTGCTTATGAAAATATAAAAAAATTTCTTAAACAAAAGTTGTACTGTTTAATAAATTAAATATAATGCAAAAGAAAAAGAAATTTTTTAAATGTCAATTTTTGAGATTTCAAGGTCACGGGTTTTTTTTAAAATCAATATTACATTTTGTTTCTATATTGTTATAGTGCGCAAAAAGACAAATTCAACGATATATAAACATATATACTAATAATATACTGCGGTGGAGGAAAACGAGTTACAAAATTAAAAAATTTTGGAAGTCAGGGTAAGTTTGGATTTCAATTTTCGCACACATTATTTTTTCGTCCGGTGGCACAATTTTGAAAGAAGTCGCGAGAAAAAATTCGTTAGTCGAAAAATAAGGTCCACCCTAATGTGCATACAATTTTTAGAGATTTCGAAGTGATAATATTGAAATATCTCCTCGATTACACGTTCTCAAGTAATATTAATATCATCAGACGATGACGAATAAAGGGAAACCAGTGATAATTACCGTGCAGTCATCGCCGACCTTGCGTGATAATGCTAATGGTACGAATCATTTCACTTCAGTGTTGTAACGTTGTGTTTCTGCTGTCGACTTGTCAACAACTCGACAAATAGTCAAGACCTTTGCCGCTACAGTAAAGTCCCAATCTAAGCCGATTCTCCTTTCTTGTGGCTGCGTCGCTCGCGCCAAACTTAGAAAAGGACAGCGTGTAAAAAATAGCGTACAAAAATAGCGTATCGGTGAGACAATACTAGTGCCATAATAAAACTTCTTTAGTTTTTACTTATTATTAATGAAATTTTACCGATACATTTGCGACATTTTTCTGATTACATGTAAAGCATAATTTATAATTTATCATATACATATAAGAAGAAAATTGAAAATAAAAAAATTAGCATTGCATTTTTATTTTAAACAAGACAATAAGTTTTTCATTTTTGCCGACCATCGCGATCGCTGTTTCTTTTCTTTTTCACTTTCGCTATCCTCTTCTATGTCCTAAAGTCACTCCATACCGTCAATTAAACCACTAAACACAGTTGAAATTATATCGTGTTTAGTGTGATTTTAATCAGAAAAATGACACAAATAAGTTGGTGAAAGTCCCGTAAAAAAATAATGAAAAATAAAGAAGTTTTGTAATTGGATTAGTAGTGGTTCACACCGATATACCCGACCCGGTATCGGATTACACGGCATGTTTGCACTTCTCGGCGGTGGAAGGAGTACACAAACTGACTTAGAACGGTCACCTTCGTCGCGCTTAGATTGGGACTTTACTTTACAGTACTACCGGATCCGTCACCGATCCCTATGCGTATTGACTATTTACATACACGTGAAATAGGAATCTCTAATCAGATCAGGGAGACCAGGGATCAGGTAGTAGCTAGAATCTCTAATATACAGGGTGAAGCATTTAAGGGGTAACGCCACTCTAGAGGTCGGAAAAAGATGATTTTCGATAATTTTTAAAATAAAAACCATACAAGGTAAAGAATCAAAAACAAAATAGTTTTGTTGTATATATTTTCAGGAAGGTTTGTGAATTTTTTAAAATATTTTCGATCCAAAATGGCGGCTGTAAGTGCTGGCAAGCAACAATACCTTCTTTTCGAAGGGCTACATGGCCGGAAAGGTTTTTCAATAACGGATGGTTCTAGAAGAAAACATCAAAGATTTTCTGATTCTGTATACCAAAATCTAGAGAACATCGTAGGGAAATTAAAAAATATTGATAATTGTTAATTTAGTGAACATTTAAAGAAAAGTATCAATAAAAATGACGAAAATTTTGTGCTCATAGAAAAAAAATTGATAATAAAAAAAAACCCTAAGATGTTCCCTGAGTTATGTTATTTTGAACCTCTGCACAAAATTTCAAGTCGATTGGTTGAAAACTTTTTGGGTTATGTTTCCGGTCAGTTCAAAAAATGTGGTTTCGAGAAAAACGCATTTAAAGTTTTGGTTGCCAGTCAGTGTATACCTTTAATCAGCGATGCCTACACCATAAAATTGGCCTTCTATATTAATATTTTCCTCATCTTCTTCCTTCCGGCTTGATCTGGCCATTTTTGCAGCTTCGCTCATTGATCACGAATACCCCTTAAAACAGGTCACCTGAATAACTCTCTTGTTTTTGAAGACAGAAGAGCAATGCATTAGACCACACTTACTTGGTACATACTCTTGATCGTAATCTAAATGTTGAATCAAAGTGTTTTTCATTTGACACGATTCTTTGATATTACATAAAATGCTATTTATTGCAGCAAATGTCAAAGTATAAACCGCAGTATGTAATAACAAAATCTCAAAGCATATTTACTATCACTACTTATTGCACTTCGATAATATTAGTAAAGGAATTCCATTTCTATTCGTATCTCATTCCAGTAAAAAAGATCATCAAAATTTAGCCCTTTGCACTCGGAATAATATAGATATAATGAGGTATAGATATAATACCTCATACAATACTTAAATAAGTAAACAATATTTTGAATAATGATACAGCAATTTTTAGTCGCAAGATTCAGATTGTTGAAAAAACATATTTTATTTTCGAAATTGTACATCTCATTTAAAATACTATCTTCTTGAAGCAGAATAAAATGCAAAACATTAAATAGTATGTGAAATGTATATTTCGCCAAATAATGCCCACCTCTAGCAGTCATTAAATAAATCGTGATGCAAACGATCGAAATAAATTATACGTAAGTTGCAGTTGAAATTTTTTAAATCCATCTGGAATGAGAGAGGACATCATCGTTGATAAAGTCAGTTACTAACCTGAAAATGATTACAGTGCTGACATCCGAATGAAACAACATGAATTGGTCGTGTCTGCCTTATCGGCCGAGCGATATGTAGAATAATACGAGTTTATAAGATTTCTGTACGACAAGTATGCGTTTTCAATCTCTCTAAACCTAAAATATAAAGTCGCCTTCATCGCAAAGGCCACCCTCCTCAAGAAGTGGAAATTCGATAAGGCAAATTATCATCAAATCGTTTACAAATTTTCTTGCTTTTTAAAATCAAATTGGTGTAAAGCCAAGTCCAAGCAAACAAGTGTAGAGGGCAATCAAGTCCCTAGGTATCTTTAGCCAAAATTCACTAGTACCTGCTAGTACCAGCACAGGCACGGCCTGCATAAAAAAAAAAAGAGTATGCATTTTCAGTCTTTTTTCAACCGCCCTTGGAGTACGAAGTATCCGTATGTACTTATGCCATCTTAAAACATAAATACATTCAGACTGTCATCGATAGAAATCATTAACAATCCATTCCGATCATTTCTAATTTGTTCAATGACGATTCATTTAAAAAAACACACACGCCTTAATTATAACGTGAAAATAGTCATTACTTTCAATTCAATGGAGAAGAATCGCAAAAGATATTAATAATTTAAACACTATCGTTCACTATGAAAACAATTGTTATTAGTTACACAAGCATTGTGATCTTTTTTTTTATGTTCATGAACTAGAGCCATTTAAATTTCCACAATTGTATAGCATTATGCATACTTCAACTGGAAGAAATTCAATTCAAATGTAATTAAAGACTAGTTTCGAAAAAATATCTTCCCAAATTGTAAATGCGATCTTGTTAACGTATATCGTCACGTAAACTTGGTTAAAAATGTTTAAACATTCTAGATAAAGATATATATATATCCTTTTGACTGGATGATTCATTGACCACAAACGGCTATACAATGTCAAATAAAACCTATTCGATGGTGATTTCATTCGAGCAATTGTGGATTTAATGTCGTAATACATAATTACAGCGATTAGGATATTTGAAAAAACTTACTGAAAGTGTATAGTCGAATTCGGATAACGAGCATACCCTTCGTAAAAATGGGTAACAAATGAATCCTGTTTTGTGTACATTATCTGTCGAAAACAGATACCGTAATTCGTGTTAATCTCTCGGTATGTGAACTTTGAATGTACATATACATTCAGAAAGAAAAACGTTGACAATAATCAGTTTTATATCTACGCGCGCAAGTAAACAACACTTATACGTATAAACATGTTTTTCGAAATCTTACTCGATTCAGAAATATATATATATATATATATATATACTACGTAAAACGAGAAAGTATTCAAACACCGATGTTTCTTATCTTAAATTAACACTCGATCTGTAACATATCAACGAAATGAAACATTATTTGTATGAAATAGTATTATATAATTAATTTAGATTATGAAATATACTAAGGAAACATTACTTTCTTGTCATACTAAATACTTAACTTACTTTTATCAAAAAGTAGAACTAAATTTTTAGGACATCTTATATATGTATTATCGTAATTGGTTGTGAACCTTGTATAATCTTCAGCAATGATAGGTGTTTGTTCATAATAGAGAGAGAAAGTTTCATATTTTTCCAGTTTACAGTGTTCGGCGATGTATTTTTAATAAACAATAAAAATGTCTGTTTTCGTAAATACGAATATAAATTGTGATTCAATCAATTTAAATGCCAATTAAAATCATATTGGTAAATTTAAAGTAGCAATAAAAGAATTACTTATACATTCCGTTTTTATCATTGAATTTGCTCATAACTAACTTCGCAACCACAACCTTCTTAATATGCATGAGAATTATCGTTGTTTATACATGACAAGCTCTTTTCGAGCTACTTGAAAAAGAAATAAATGTTTTAGCAGAATTATTCACATTTTATGTGGTCGTTACTGTATTTTTCACTCGATCGGATATAACAATGGATATTGTATAAAATGATTAACGTATTCATGAATGCCTTTTTCTTCCATAGCACAACCTAATGGTAAAATGGCAAAAGACTATGCAGCTGTAAGTACACTAACATTTTTTATTGTACGTCGGACCATCGATGAGAAATGTCTAATGTCCATGAAATTATCTCTTTTTTCAGCTTGTCGAGAGATCGAGAAACTCATTCCTTAGTGGCAAAACAAGGCCGTTAGAATGGAGAATAAAGCAATTGAAACAGATAGAACTTATGCTAGAAGAATGCAAACCTGATATAGTATCTGCACTTGCATCTGACTTACGTAGAGTATGTATAAAATTATGTTTATATTATAAACATTGTTTTTCATGTTGTATGCATATGTAATTTTTTCTTTCATGTTCAGTGTAAATTTGAAACCATTGCTTTGGAATTGCTCATTTCCCAAGGAGAAGTTAAAACATTACTTATGAATATTAAAGAATGGGCAGCTAAAGAGAAGGTACAATCACTAAACCAATATAAAGGGTGAGGCACTAACTATTGTAGTAGAAAAGTTTTTGAAATAAAAGTTGCATCGAACAACAGGGACCGATGTAACATTAATCTTTAGATATAAGATAATCTTTTAGATAGAATGCTATGTTTTGGTACCTGTTTTCTGATAGCGGTCATTTATGACAGAAAAGGCAAAATAATCTTGCATTTATCAATCTTCTTATCACGGATTGAGTATTTTCTATCATTTTGGCACTTACCGAATCACATACTATACCAATTTATTCTATTAGGTTGGAACGAAAGTTCGTAGCGTTTTTAAATTAAAATTCAAAGATAAAATTAAGATATTTAATCATCGGTTTATTGAATAACATAATAAGTCACCTAAAAAGTGGCAAAAAGTAATAGAAGAGAATGAAAAATATGTTATTGAACAAACTATATATAAATATCCTAATTTTATCTCTGAGTTTTAATTTAAAAACGCTACGAACTTTCTTTCCTACTCAATACAAATGTATTAAATTATACGGCGTGTAGGTTGAGAACGTTGAGGATATCTTTCAGCACATAAATCTTTAGCTTTCACTGAATTTTGCTGGCGTTCTCCATAAATGAAAAGTAGATGGTTTGTTCTTCGAAAGAATACATCGTTTACAATCGCTTGATTCGATGATACTAATGTTATCATTCTTATTATTGATATCCTGCCCTATAAATTTATATGCTTCATTAATAATTTTAATGTGGTGAAAATAATATATTAATACTCTTAAAGTCTTTTAATATTTTCACTGTTTTAAATTATGCTTGCACATTTTTGTTATAAATGCATAAAATCCAGAGTCTAGTAATTACTTTTAAATAAGTATTTGATGTACATCTTTGCAATAGATAAAATTTTGAATTTCGTAACAATGAATTACATTTAATTTGATTTGTTTTACAAAAACTTACTTAAAAATACTTTCTTTATAAAAGGTTGAAATTGATTTGCAAAAGGGTGAATTTAGAGTGCAAAACCAGTACAGCATGTGATTCGATAAGTGCCGAAGTGATAGGAAATACTACTCAATTCGTGAGAAGAAGATTGCAGCATTGCATTAATACCAATAGCAATCACTTTGAACAGCTACTGTAAATGCAATTTTACTTCGCATTTTTTGCCATAAATGACCTTTGCTGACCTTTAAAAACGTTAATGTTGCTTCTAGTTGAATCCGTCTTAATAGCTGCTATCAGAAAACAGGTAGCAAAACATGGCATTCTATTTAAAAAAACAAAGGTGACCTTCACATCTCTGAAGCGACTCCACTTAGCAACCAAATAGTAACGCCACACTACATCCTCTGTTGTGCGATGCAACTTTTATTTCAAAAACTTTTCTACTACTATCATACTTTCGGAGTTATTGTAGTTGGTAATAGTTAGTGCCTCACCCTGTAGTTGTAAACGAAAATTCATACATAATATGTTAAATATATGCTTATGTTGCAGCCTCCAAAAGCAATGATCAATATAATGGATGGAATCGAAATTCGGAAAGATCCATACGGTGTAGTTCTGATTATGGGACCATGGAATTATCCGTTTCAGCTATGCATTATCCCTTTGATGGGCGCAATTGCTGCTGGAAATTGTGTAATTCTTAAACCATCAGAATTATCTTCAGCTACGTCGGAATTATTTGCTAAAATTATTCCACAATATTTAGATCCTGTACGTATTGCAAACGAAAACAGCAGATATTTTCCACATAAATCTCACGATGCTGCTTTATTACTTACTTTTTTTTCTGCAGGAGTGTGTCCAAGTTGTATTGGGGGGTATTAATGAAACAACAGAACTGCTCAAACAAAGATATGATTATATATTTTATACAGGCTCTACTACAGTTGGAAGAATTGTACGAGACGCAGCGAACAAGTTCTTAACGCCTGTCACATTAGAACTTGGTGGTAAAAGGTACAAAGTTTAACTTTCGAACGTAACAATATAAACGCAAAGGTCCCTATTTCCCATGTATCTAAATACACGGGTATACGTGCAGTAAACGAATCCGGATCTCAATCCGTATAATGTTTAATCCTTTGCACTTCTAATTATTTTTCAATTTTGTTGCCAACAATTCCCTACTATTTTAAGTGTTTTATTTGAAATTTACTTCAAAGGACAGTTCCTTGACTGCTACTTATTTTAAACAATTTTGTTTACTAATTATATTAAATATAGCTCTCAAATTTTGTGGTAATTTTAATTTGTAGAACTTATATTTGTTTTAAACTGAAAAATAAGAAATTAAAATAAATGAAAGAAGAATCAAATACATATAAAAACCCGTTTCATTTACATTTTTTTTCTCTGATGTCGAGTCACACTCGACAAAGGAGTGTAAAGGGTTAATACCCGTGTATTTCTGTTTCATGAGTACACGTGGCACATGAAACGTGTTAAAAATCCGTGTAAACAGATCCGTTCGGCACGTTTGAGTTCGGCGACTCGTGCGTTTATATTTTTCGATCGAATTCTTTTCAACTGTTGATGTTAGAAGTGAGACGCAAGCGAGACAGCAATAAATTCCACGATAAATTGTTCGACGTTATATCACCGTGTATTAAAATACACGAATATTAGTGAAATTAAAATACACTGGCAATCCTGTATTTAATATTACATGGATTGATATCCGAATTCGTTTATTACACGTGTACACACCAGTGATCCCTATTTCCCGTGTATGCAAATACGCGTGGACATGTGTAATAAACGAATCCGGATCTTAATCCACATAATATTAAATACAGGGTTACTCGTGTATTTTCATTTCACAAATATTTATGTATTTTAATATGCGGTGATATAACTTGTCTCGCTTGCGTCTCACTTCTAACATCACAGTTGAAAAGAATTTAATCGAGAAACATAAACGCATGAATTGCCGAAGCAATTTCAATCATGAAAATCAATTTCACCCATTGAGAATATTTTAAATTAATTATTTATTATTTATATACATATATAAACAATTTATTATATATATATATATATATATATATATATTTATTTATTTAGACACACGTGAACGGTGTCATTACAGTGAGGGAAATGTAAGACTCAATACTCAATACGCTTCAATAAATACATATGTATTTTTAAAATTGATTAATCAAAAAGTGGCTACAATGAATACACATATCTACACACAGTTTTCATACATTACAGTTTTCATTACATTACTAGACTCCGAGTCTAGTAATTACTTTTAAATAAGTATTTGATGTACATCTTTGCAATAGATTAAATTTTGAATTTCTTAATAATGAATTTACATTTGATTTGTTCTTTTTTTTCAAAAACTTACTTAAAAATACTTAATTTGTAAAAGGTTGAAATTGATTTGCAAAAGGGTAAAATTGATTTTGCAAAAGGATGAATTTGGAGTGCAAAACCTATACACGAATCCGTCCGAACGGATCCGTTTCCACATATCCTTAATTCTTTACTATACGGTTCACGTGACACGTGTACACGGGTATTTTAGTACCCGTTCAAAACCGCGATCTCTAATATAAAGGAATGTACGGTAAATGTATTCTTGCAGTCCTGTGTACGTAGACAATTCAGTGGATATAAATATAGCTGTAAAGAGAATACTGTGGGGTAAATGCATCAACGTAGGTCAAACCTGCATCGCACCAGACTATGTACTCTGTACACCTGAAGTGCAGAATAAATTTTTAAACGAAGCATCCAAAGTTTTAAAGGAATGGTATGGCGATAATCCCAAGGAAAGCCCAGATTTAGCACGTATAATCAACGAAAATCATTATCAGTAAATATCATTTCTCAAAATAGTATATTTGTATAAATACTCCACTTTAATACATATCGTGCAATATATAAAAACATTCTTTCAGCCGACTTGTAAAATACTTAGATGGAGGTAAGATAGCGGTAGGGGGACAATGCGATCCTGCAGAAAAATATATCGCGCCAACTATACTTGTTGATGTTAAACCTACGGATCCTATCATGCAAGACGAGATATTTGGGCCGATATTACCTTTTATAAATGTAAACAATGCGTATGAAGCCATTAAATTTATAAACAGCCGGTAAGTTTCCACATTGAATTATTTTTACATTATTTTATGTCGTTATTATACTTATTTAAACTTTATTTCCTTATCTGAATCGCGTAGCAACGATTCATTTGTATATAGAGTGAAGCATCTAAAACACGCTGAAAATATTTCCTTTGTTTTTAGTAATACAAGAAAATGTTTCAGGCAGAAAATGTTTAGTTGAATGGGGCAATTATTGTGACGAAGAAATGTTTTTCTTTAGGCCATATTTCAAGGTCATCGTGCCAAGGTCATCATCAAAGTCATCACTGAATCAAACATTTTCTGCCTGAAATATTTTCTTGTATTACTAAAAACAATGGAGATTTTGTCGGTGTAAGTCTTAGGAGCCTCACCTTGGACATGCAGATCAAAAATTTCAACTTATTTATTACTTCTCCAGTAAAAGTAATATAATACTGCAGAGTATCCAGATCTAGCATAAAATATTTTATGCGTTCGCTATTTAGATAGTAAGAACAAAGTATTATTACACATCTACACCTGAATGACGTATAGCAACTAATTTATTTATATCTAGTGAAACTCCACTCGTACTATATATATTTACCAAGGACAGGGGAGTTCAAGAATTAATAGTTAATCAAACCCACAGTGGAAGCGTGGCAATTAATGAAACGATAATGCAATTTTCTGGTGAGTCAGGATATTAGGAAACAAATGATAAATGGTTCCTGCTATATAAATAGTAGGCAAATTGTATTTATTAAAAGAAAAATAGACTATACTGTTTTGTAAATAGAATCAGAATCGACAGATCACATTATAATTTTATATTATTATAGCTAATTAATTCTGTAACGTAGATTGCTTAATTTTTGGTGTTAGGTTGTTAATGAAATATTGAGGTGTTGGTTTTTGTTTGCATTATCCAATTACAGGCATAGTAATTATAGGTTTAGGTACTGAAATTATAATGAAATAAGATTTTGGTGATGGGTAGATAAAAAACAGAATGTTTCTGTATATTGGGAGAGTTTCGTAACATAATGACGACTGCAAATAACTCGTAAACTAGTTGTTGTACTAAAAAGTTTTTGTTACTTTACGTCTGTGTTTCTGTAAATAGTCCAACTCATGCACTACTAATATGTTTTCACATATCTTCGGTCGTCGTCAGTGGCTCGCGATAAACATCATTTTTTAAACATGAAAAGATGAAATAAGTTCGAGAATATCTGATTAATTGCTCATTTTAACCCCTACTTAGTATACATAATACTGTTTTATTAACCCTTAGCACTCGAGTGGTGACTCTGAGGCGTCACTAAAAATTACTATACCATTATTCAAAAAATTGTTTACATTATTAACCCTTTGCACTCCTTTGTCGAGTGTGACTCGGCATTAGAAAAAGAAAAATGCAAATAAAACGGGTTTTTATATGTATTTGGTTAAAAACAAATATAAGTTCCACAAATACTGATTACAACAAAGTTTGAAAGCTTTATTTAATGTAAATAGTAAACAAAATTGTTTAAAATAAGTGGCAGTGAAGGAACTGTCCTTTGAAGTAAATTTTAAATAAAACACTTAAAATAGTAGGGAATTGTTGGCAACAAAATTGAAAAATAATTAGGAGTGCAAAGGATTAAATATGTTAATGGTATCTAAACAATTACTGAACATTTAAGTATTGTATGAAGTATTATATCAATTTCATATCCATAAAAAAAATAACATAGAATGGAATTATTCTAAGGCGGAAGAAATGTTTAATTTTCGAGTATAAAGGGTCAACTTATACGAGTATATTTGAAGTCGTCATCTTACGAGACTCGCCTTGTGCATAACTTTCACTGATCTTGTAAATAGTATTCCACACAACAATTAAAATTGGTTTGAACTTTATCTAAAATATACACAAACTTCTAATTATGTGCATGAGTATATTCATACTAGTAAATATTCCCTAATTAGAGCTACTAGAAGGGTTGTCTTTGTTCTTGCTATAATTCATGAAAATTTATATATACATAGTCCCCTTTCGTGATTGACATTCAATCACTGTCAAATGAATGACTATTTCACTTGAATGATTCGTGTGTTATTACATATTTCATACAGAGAGAAGCCATTAACATTGTACATATTTAGCAGTGATGAACAAAATATATCACTCCTGCTTGATAATACGAGTAGTGGTAGTACCTGTGTTAATGATACAATGATGCATGCCGCAGGTATTTGTTCTTCCTACTTTCTTCTTATATTGCATAATCTTTGGTCAGTATTTGATTGAATGTGTATGCCATTGTGTACTTGATAAATCACTTTCGTAAATATCACTTATGTATTGCATATGTATTTTCTTTAGAGGATAGCTTGTATGTTATTAGTCGCACATATCTAATAATGATTAAATTAAATTCATGCAGTATCATAATGTGAAAATCCATTGGTTTAGTTGATACTTTGCCATTCGGCGGAGTTGGAAATTCTGGCATGGGATGTTACCACGGGAAGTATACGTATGATACGTTTGTTCACAAAAAGGGTTGTCTGATTAAGGATTTCAATAAATTGGCAGAATCCTTGGCATCGTAAGTTAATACTTTTAAGGAGGTAAACTCGTTCTCCAGGATTGGAAGGGTGCAGGATGCGTCTTCTCATTTCTCGATAATGTATGCGGTGGGGTTTTTCAGTAGTCAAAAACGCTAGATAAAAGATCAATCTAGGCCGCGATCGCCCTTAAAAGTTATATTTTTACGTTGGCAAGGCGTAAGTTGCATTATTTGACAGCATGTAGCTGGCGCAGCTTTATGAAAATAGCTACATGCACAGCTGTACGCAACGTAAAAATATGCCTTTTGATTGCTCTTTTATCTAGCACTTTTGACTACTGAAAAACCCCATCGCATGCATTATTGAGAAATAAGAAGGCTCATTCCGTAGCCTTGCCATCCTGGAAACGAGTCTACCCCCATTGGTTTATTACAACAGACTCATGATTTGTCTGCAATAATAAATAACTATTACAGGTGTCGTTATCCGCCGTACACCGACAAGAAACTGTCCTTCTTAGGATCTCTAGTGGCAAAACGGCCTTCCATACCAGGAGTTAGATATATTCCATATCTTTTAGCCTTCGGTTTGGGAGCGTTGGTCACTTTTGGAATTTCAGCCGCTTTAAAGGTATATAAGCACAAGCGAATTTGACTTACGTTCTAACGTTCACGCACAACAGTATGTGAAATTGTTACTATATCAACTGTAATGTTATTTCCACACAAATTACTGCCGTCGTGCCGCACAGCTATTTTCAAAGATATTTCCAAAAATCAGTTTCTTTAAGTAGTTTTTTTACAATATAAATTTCAATGCAACATTAGAACTGCATAGAATATGTTATACTCTTTTCTACATAAAATGTATTTTTAGATGGTCTCTTTGCAATTATTATTTTAATTGTGATTCTTAAAATTATACTCTACACTGTTTTTCTATAGATATTGATAACAAAACGATTCCAATTATAATGTTCTTTTGTAAGGTGACAGTATAGAAATCCCTAATTAATATATGTTAATATTATGTGTGATTATTCTTAAATTTTTAAGATTCAAACAATTCAAGTCAAATTTTTGACATATATTGTATCCACAAGCTAGGAGTTATCAAACTAGCATTAGCATACCATCAGAGTTGGGCAATTTTTTATTTAAATAAAAGTCATTTAAATAATGCTAGAGATGATCTATTTATAATTTCTTATTAGCAAATAAAAGATTATTTCTTACTTGGATCGAGGTGGAAATCAAATAAATAATTTTTAGTTTTCTCTCATTTCTTGTATTTGAATATACTGATCACTAATAATAACATCGTCTCAACTGAACAAGCTCTTCCTCTAAAGCTTCTCAAATAATGCGCACCAGATAATACATTAATATTAATATCGTTGCTGAGTACAGTTAGAAAGAAAATTTGTTTAATGACTATGAATAATATATAATAATTTAGCGTTATTAATCCTAAATATTCAATTGTATATTTTATCGATATAGATAATACCTTAAATTGTATTTTTAAATAACAATTAACTTTAGTATTTTAAATAATTGATTTAGACTAGCTCAAATAATAAATAACTATTTTTGTTTCTTTAAATTTGAATATTCAAATAACAAATAACTCATTATTTAAATTTTGATTTAAATATTGCCCAACACTGCACACTATCCATTGAAAGTATTTAACTTAAATTGTTTATGGCTTTGAAATTATCAAATAATTATAGCCAATAATTTTAACGTATTGTCAGAGACTTGTATGCTATCAACTCATCTATAATTGAAATGAATCCTATATCAATCCTATAATTGAAATAAAAACTAGAGGAAATTCAAGTATATGTATATTTTCACGGCTAAATAAAGGTAATGAGACTTTCAATACGAGCCACAATTATTTTAATTTTCCTAACCAACTATATTTAAATTGACAAGTGTAATATGTTAAGACAAAACAGCTTAGAAATGCATCTTTGTACATAGATTCAAACACAGCACTATAAAGTCACAAATTTCGCTATGAGGTACCAAGTAACTAATATTCATTTACATTTGAACAAACTAATAATATCAACGACTTTTTCAGGCTCAAGAAGACAATTTGTAATGGAGCCCTCATCATTTTTTGCAAAAAGTGTGTTATTGAATTCCAATTACACACATATACAAATATTATTAATATATAGTTAAATCTTTTTTAGTTTTGTATACGAACTTTTTGTAAAAAATATCATATTTTTGTAAGTTTTCCTATTGTACTGTTAAATGCTTCTTTCTGCAATTTGACTGGTGTTTATAGGTTGACCCATAAACTCATGCAGATTTTATATAAATACATTATATAATAATCAAGATATCTTGAACAGAAATAAAGTTTATTCAATACTGCAAACATTATATAATATAAACAAGGTCGTGAAAAATAACAAAATTTTCCTCACGATAACTTCTGTAAGAAGTTATAGGTCAACCGAATATATAGAAAATTTTATTAATGCAAACTATAAAAATACGCTTACTTTTACTTGAAAAGATGCAAAAGAAAGTAGATACAGATAGACGTTATACTCGCTGGTTTATTAAAATATATGTACTCCACTGTTTATACTGTGTAAACTGTTTATATTTACGTTTCAAATTCAGAATATTGCTATATCAAGTTACACAGCATAAATATTGTACATAAAAGTAGGAACACTATAATATAAAGTATAGAGTATATAAAGAAATTCGTAATTTACTTTAACATATATGTCTATTTTTTAGAAGTCATACTTTTACAAAGAGAACATGTTATTGTTATAAGTAATTGTACAATTTAATAGTATGTTAAGTACGGTTTTTAAATGTGCAAAAGTGCGTACACATTATTTTATAATACAGGAATGTAACATCGTAATTAAATTACATACAAAATATGAAATTATAACTTTGGTACCTATATATCTTTTTTAATAGTATTTTTCCGTAAATTATATTATAGAAATGTTGAACTAAACTTTAAGTGCGACGAGACTAAAAGCGATTTTATTAATATAATTTAAAGTGATGTATAAACTAAATTTGCGTTTAATAGTTAATAGTAAAAAATAAGCACACACATGCATGAAAAACAAATTATATTTTTATTGACGCAGAATTGCTAGCATACACTGTATGTTATCAAAGGTATGTTCAAATTTATTTTAGCAGCTTTAAAAGTACTAGTTTCTTCATCCTTAAGAGATTATGGTACATACATATTATGCAATTTATTGAAAGTCAAATTTGGTATCAGCAATTTACATATATTAATATGTTCGATATGATATTGAAGTACTTTTTTTGTATCTTACTGAGCATGGCAGTTTATTTGAATAATCATATTTATTAATCAAAAGATTAGCATAAATCACAAATTAATTTCTTGCCACTGAACTATTGCTTCCAAGTAACATCTCCCCTCCTTGAGTACTATCGCGTTGAAGGCTCTGTAAAAATATTTAAGAAATTTGTAATAAATCGGTACAAACGGTGTATAATTTATAAGAAAATGATGTCAATACTTTAACATGTATTTGTTGTTTCAACATAGCTGCCCTTAAAATTAACATGCGTGTACATCTCAAATATCTCTTGCCAGCGCTTATTGACTTTTCGAACGTCGTGCTGCGCTGATCAACATCTTTCGCATATAAAATCTAAAAATGCACGATACAGAAACATCAGTTTAATTAAATATTTCAGACTGATGACTAGACTGTGGATGTTTATGCAATGTTTAATTTTTGTAGACGAATTTTAAGAAATTGGAATCAAATAGAATCTTATTTCCAACGGTAGTAGCCTTTGCAGATCTGAAATAAATAAAAATTGTACTAAATTCTGTCGAATTTTATATTCTACCCTTTTTTGAAAACTTTCAGAAACCATAAATGCATAAAGATCCGCAGTCTACCAATGACTATCAATAGTAATTACCTTATTATGAGAATCTATACGAGCCTGAATTTGACCATCAAGAATTAGTTGCATGAGCTCGTCTTCCAGTTCTGAAACTGTTCTATTAAAAGCAGTGGCCATACGTCTCATATCTGCACTTAAATATGGACTAAAATATTGTATTAATGCTCTATTTCGTATTTGCGTGTACAATACATTTACATGTGGTGCTATATACATATCCAGCAGTATATTATCCTTAATTTCATCTAATAACTTCAAACAGGACGCGTACTTTGATTCGTAAAATGTAAAAATAATATCTCTTAATTGCGGTTCCAATTCTAGGAAGAGTTTGAAAGAACCACTGAAAATCACTTGCTTCTGTAACTCATGCCTATTGAATGTAGCTAAAGCGCAAAGACCTCCGTACAAGGCAACATTTCCAGGGGACAATAACTCTGGACAATCACAGTGGTCTAGCGACGCTTGTAAGAAATGCCTTGCAGCCAATTTGAATCTTCTCGTTGCTAGTTCCGCTAAACCAGCTGCAACTTTTAACTTTGTAATTATAGACTGATTGTTATCTTTACCGTGAACGTCGGATACGTCCGATGTGCTTTCAGCCTTTGTAACGTAACTCAGTACATGTGTCCAATTTTGCAAGTAAACAGAAACCTTAATAACATTCAAACACATGTTTACAACATGTTTGCCACTGGTACAATAATCCCTTGCTCTCGAGTAACATTTTAAGGCATGAACAAGATCTCCACAGTCAAGATAATGATCTCCCAAATCGTCGTGGCCCCTTCTGATACTTTCTTTAATTGAATTACTTCTGTAGTTTTTTAAATCGGTATCAAATTTTTCTAATTTTAGAGCAGCCTTTTTCGACCGAGATTCAACCCATGCTTGGTCTAAGGTCAACATATCTTGAGATGTGGATTGAGCGGCAACATCCGGTAACCCGGACGAACCTACAACTTGTACTAGTCTTTTGTGCAACAATACATATAAAGAAACGTTGTATGTTGTCATCACATAAGAGATAGCCATCTTTAATGCTTCTACCCTTAACATGGGACAATGTTCAGCTATGTACATAAGCCTATATAGTTTGGCCAGACCGGTGTAACTATTAGCATATACTTCCAAATCCTATGGGCAGAACAATATACAAATTATGTGACACTCGTTATATTTTATATCTTTTAGATCTATCAACATATACATACCAATGTTGGATTTTCCACAATATATGGTTCCTGTTCTGCGTTATCATTATCTTCTGTAGGAGCATCGACTTGCATTGGCTCCACCACATTTTGCTAAACACATCAAGCAATGTCCAATATGAATCGTTTATCATACTAGAAAGATTGATGCTGTTCTAACATTCGGAAGTCAGAGATACAATTATAAATTAGCAATTCGTTGTCAAGAAATAAATAGAAAACTAACAAAGTTAAATGTCACAACACAATGCAATCTTGGAAAGAAACCGAAGAACTTTCGAATTCTTCTTAACAAATATTGACATTACATGTATCGTTCTGTTAGTAAAATATCTGATCTTTCATTTCGAGATTGTACCTGGACGTCGTGAAATTGAAACGGCATGTCAACGTTCTTTCTCGCGTTACTCATCGGACACTACGAAAGAAAACAAAAGCTTCGAAATCAGTATGCAATAATGCAATAGAAGAACAAGATAAACACATGTATAGCCGGCGCAGTGTAGGCCACCGGTAGTAATGAAAGATTTTTCTTGGCTATATTTAGATAAATTTCTTTATGTACAAAAATATATATGCAACACCAAAATAGTTATACACTTCACTCTGCGACACAACATTCCATAATTGCAATGAGAGTTCTATCTATTATCATAACATTCAATGGTATGTGTACATATATTCTTTCAGAGAGGAAATTAAAGTGTCAACCTTAGACCATATATACTTAGAGACCCGACTTCGGATAACATGCAGTGTTCCAAGATTACTTCATCTACCAGATGACGGTTGTGGGCAAAGTGCTATAGTCTGTTGAGAAGCCACAGTACCACCACCGACTAGGCATAAGGCTAGACCTATCGTCCAATATATTTTTGCGGTCTACTTTTCAGGGGCCACGTAACCCCATTACCATTTTCATTTCACCACAGACGAGGAATAAGAGTAGACCAATCGCTATATGGGGTTTCGTGTTTCACACAATAACAACTGGTTTTCTTAAGCCCTCTACGCTGACGAACGATAAAGGTTGGAACTAGATCCACGAAAACGATCAAATACAAATGCCTTGAGCACCGACGAGATACTGTTAAAGACTGCCAGCCCCTGTGCTATTCAGCGAGACATGGAAGTGGGCGCGAGTGGGCACGGGGATAACGTGGAACTTACAGTGATCTGAAATACCACATCGCTAAAAGTTCCACCACCGACGAAAATATTATCAAAATAGTGCCAAAACATCGTCTAAAATATGGCGTAGAATATAACATTTAATAATAATCGATATGGTTTCGTGATGATTCGCCTTCTCACCGATGCGTCGCGACGAGAATCTCCTCAGTGGTCTTCTGCACCGATAAAATGCCGTCGGTGGCCTTCTGTTTCTCTGGCTGGAGCCAGAATATATCCTAGAGGGCGTAAGAGTACACCGAAATATTCAGGTTTCACGTAGTCCCATAAGGCTGGCAATCTTTAACAGTATCTCGTCAGTGCCTTGAGTCTGTGATGTTATGACCAGAGAGTATACGAGAGTGCTCGGGTTTTGGCCGTGCCACGTTTGGCTATCCATCACTTTTAGCCTGGAACAGCTCCTACATCATTTTTAGTCCGGACAAGATCCTGCATCTTTTGTAGTCCGGATCAGAACCTACATCTTTGGCCCTGATCAGAACGAAAAGTTTATAATTCTTGATTCTTGATTTCTAAGAGTGTCCGAATATTAGTGGGAGTAACACTGTATGTATAGAAAATATAAAACAATATAAACTTTTCGTTCTGATAAAGGCCAAAGATGATATAGGTTCTGATCCAGACTAAAGTAGGATCTTGTCTAGACTAAGAAAGATGATGTAGGAGCTGTCCCAGGCTAAGCACTCGAGTAGGGGGCAGCACTATAATGAGCACGGCCAAAACCCGAGCGTGAGCATTCTCATTTACTCTCCGCTCTGCTCTCTGTTATGAATTTACTCTCTGGTTATGACTATATCAACTTTATGGGAGCGCGTGTCATCCGAATATTCCAGTGTTCTCTTGCGCCCTCTAGGATATATTCTGGTTCCAGCCAAAGAAATAGAAGGCCACCGACGGCATTTCGTCGGTGCAGAAGACCATTGAGGAGATTCTCGTCGCGACGCATCGGTGAGAAGGCGAATCATCACGCAATTATATCGATTATTATTAAATGTTAAATTCTCCGCCATATTTCAGACGATGTTTTGGCTCTATTTTGATATTGTTTTCTTCGGTGGTGGAACTTTTAGCGATGTGGTATTTCAGATCACTGTAACGTTCTACGTTATCCCCGCGCCCACTTACTGCTATCGCTGAATAGCACAGGGGCTGGCAGTCTTTAATAGTATCTCGTCGGTGACTGTATGTTCAAATTATATTTTTTGATTTAATGCCATTATGTTATATATCTACAATTATCTTTATCAGTACAATATTAATAAACATAGATACCAAATTTTAGATACGCAACAGTACGACACGTACACGCTGAGACACTACGCATTCATCGAGCTCGATCAGTCTCGCCCGGTCTTACAATTAGATGCGTAGGCAAGATTCGTTACCGAAACCGTTTGCCATAAAATTGTTCAATATTAATAAATAAATAACAAATTTTATTGTCAAAAGCATCTTTCTCGAATATCTTCTAAACTATTTACCGCGTTGAAAAATATATGTTAGGCAAAACCTGCAGATCTGGACAGGCTGCGACTTTTTGTTGTGTGGTTTCACTATATTTTATCAATAAACATTAGCGAAAAAAGTGTTTTTTTTAACTTGCGGAACTTATTTTTTTCAATTGTAGATTATTTTGCAGGATATTCCATATATGTGCTTTTTTAAAGTCTTAAACATTTTCGGGTTCCACTTTTTCAAGGGTTAATGTCTTATAAAGAGAACTGCAAATCCTATAATATTGGTATTCCTGGAAGGACAGCGTATGGAAAAGAAAGACACGCGGACAGTTGCCGTCGCCGGCACAGTTCAAGTTCAAAGGCCCGCGTGTTCTCTGCGACCCGCATATTTACATGCTGTCCTTCTCTACGTTCGGCTTTCGATTGAACTCTCGGCCAGTTCGGTCGGCGTGGTAGACGCAGTCATAAAGAAATAATGTCGGTATGCGATAGTTGTCCGTGCAGAACACAGGCTGTTTGACAAGAATCGCGACTTTACTGTATCAATACTACTCTGAACTCGATTCTTCAGATGACAAACATGAATGACAGAATAATACATTTATAGAATACTTTTTGCATACATGATTTTTATATTTATTGTCTTAAAATAAAATTTAAAATTGTTCATTTGTTATTTATTTAGTAGTTTTTCAAATCATCGATGTCTTTGGTTATAAATTCCTCTGTATTTCTTGACATTTATTCTTCATATTATGAATATTTCTAGACTTATGATTCCATGAAAAAAAGTGTGATACGTTCTTTTACACGTCTGAAAAGTCAACAATTTTTAGGATATCAAAAAATCCTTTGAAATTTGTTCATAGGTCACTATAAAGACTACTTAATATATTTAAATTTGGACAAAATCCGAAATTTTACTGCAAAAAGTGTTCGTTTTCACGTGGAATAACCCTGTTATGCATACGGCTTGATAAATCTAAATGGAAGGACCGGTCAAATGACCGTTTTTAAAATTTCTATTAGATTTTCCTATATACAACGTAATTGAATCGCCTTTAAACTTCACGACTTTTCCTCAAATATACGTATAATACATTTTTCAATATTCACTTCATTTTTTATTGTTTATTTACTGAGAAAAATTTGCAGTCTGTCTTACCTACCACGACCGGTAGAACGATTTATATCTTTCTGTAATGGTATTCTCTCAAAAACTCAATTCCGAAACTATAAAGTCCTTACAAACGAAAGGTAATGCAGTTGGGACATGATTTTAGCCGAAAAGTGCCTTTCAGGGACTATATACTTTACGGCACTTCCAATCCAAGTGTTTACAGTTCTCGCTCGCCT
>CM052197.1:904415-922172 GCA_028455805.1 Lasioglossum figueresi
GTATTTTTATATTTGAGAGTTGGTAGTATTGTGTACGTTTGGACATTATCGTGATAATAAAAAAATAAAAAAAAATAATAATAATAATAGTAATATTGAAATTAATTTAATTCTTTTTATTTTACGTCAAAAGAGTAAATTTTGTGTGTATGTAAAACCGGCAAGTATTCAAACGTCGCGCGCAATCATCGATGATATAGTAGCTATACTCTGGGGTACACTGTTGTCGCGTTTCCATGCTATTGAGATGACAACACGATAAATTTGACGTTTTGTAACAGTTTATAATTTTTTGCTCTGTAACTGTTTAGCGAATCCTAATAAAATTTGAACACAATTAATTACATAATTTTTATTATATTAATATATAACATCATTTTTTATTTATTATATATATAAAAAAAATGGAGATTCTAGTTGCGTTTTTTCAAGGTTTAAATAGGGTTTGAAGTGGAATTTTATGAATTCTCCATAAGAAGACGTGTTAAAATGTGCAAACTTTAAGTTGCTATAAATATTAAACGGTGCAGTGAATCGAACCCAAACTTTGGTAATTGCATTAATTTAGTAAGAATTATATCTTGTCAAATTTTCAAAAATTTTATTGCGTTTTTATAAACCTCCAGAACATCCTTAAAAATGCTTTCAAACCTTGTTTCAAGTGCTATGGGACAAGAAAAGAATTATTAACAAGCCTGCTATAAAATGCCTTTTATTGCATTAAATTATACGGTTTAGTTTTATAGTTATTCACTCCTAAACAAACAAGTACTTTTGGGTTGTTCGGATAAGTCTCCGCCGATTTTTGGAGTAAATTGAAAACGAACAATATTGTACTAACGATCAAGTGTATTGAATATGATATGCACCATTTTGTTCGATGACGGTTTGCCTTCTGTTGGGAAGTTTCATTATTCCACTCTGTAAAACATCTCTGGTTTATCGCGCATGAACTGCCTAGTACGCACTTACCCCGCCGCCGATAGTCCGCACTTGCCCCATGTGATGATATCTACGGGGCAAGAGCAGATTATAGTGTTTTTTCACAATAAATTCTAAAAGATACAATAAAAACTGTTTATTTAATGTAAACTTACATGAATATTTCTTGTACCTACCTGAAATAACAACACAGAATATATAAATAACTTATAAACTGTTGCACGTTCAGGGTAACCTCAAAGTTGTACGTGTACCTCTCACATGACTGTTTAGCACTTGTTAATATACAGGGTGAGTCCGAAGAAACAGAACACCTAAATATCTCCTTTACTTTTCGTTTTACAAAAAAACTTCTTAGGACAAAGTTACACTGTTTGAAGGGCCACATGCAACGGTGTATGGGCAAAATTTTTCAAGGTAATTTTTTAATGAGATTTCAAGGTCATCGATGTTTTTTTTATAATGGAATGATATATCTTCGTTAACGTAATGTTGTAGCTGACAAATTAACGATTTGATCCATGTAACACAATATGACCTAACACAAAATTACCTTCAACCCAGATAAATGGAATAAATAAAATTCAACGTGTAAGATTCATTTGATTTATTTCTGTTACGCAAAATGTTCAAAAATATTCCCTCGAGCTGCTATACATTCATTTAGCCATGAAGTTACAGAACGTACTGCTGTGTAATTCATTTCCGAGGGAATCGACTCACAAGTCCTGACGATTCTTTCTTTTATGTCGTCTATAGTGGTTGGTGGTTCATGATAACATCGTCTTTCAGTTTTCCCCATAGATAGAAATCAAGGGGTGTAAGATCTGGTGAGCGAGCTGGCCATAATACGGGTCCGTTACGTCCAATCCAACGATTTGGAAACTTGTTATTCAAGAATTGTGTTACGACCCGGGAAGAATAGGCTGGACATCAATTTGTAGAAAAAATACTGAAAGTTGCATTTTACAATTTTTATTTGTGGGTCTATATTAAAAATTTAAAAAGTACGGTTTGTAGATCTGTGTCAACTACATGCAATGTGAAAGTTTCATCAAAATCGGTTGAAAAAATGACAGGCACAGAAAGATGTAAGAATTCTTAAAAGAAAATCTGCAATTTTACCATCTTTAAACGTTTACAGCTCGTTGCAATGTCGACCGATTTTGACGAAATTTTCAGAATGTGTTTAATTCGCACAGATCTATAAAACGTATTTTATAAATTTTACAATATAGGTCCACACACTCGCACATATAAAAAAAAGTTGTAAAATACAATTTTTTAGTATTTTCTTCTACAATTCCGATCAATTGCAATCTTTGAAAAAAAATTTTCCACATCCTGTAGTAAATTAATTGCTCTAGCTTCCCAAAAAAGTTCAAATCGTGTAATACAATATTAAAAAAGTTATCGTCTTTTTTAGAGCGTCCGAATATTAATTCGAGTAACTGTATATTATAACTAGACTGCGGATCTGTATGCAAAATGAAAACTTTCTATCTGAATCGCAACAAGCTGGGGTGCAATAAATATTTAATTTCTATCTGAATATGATTAATAGAAAATTAATTGAAAATAATATAGTGGTGCATTTAAGTTCTTCAAATATTTTAAATGCATAAAATGCAGAAAATCCGCAGTCGAATTATAACAAATATCGCTAGAAGTTTGAACAAATGCACCGTTGCTGTTTTTATCAAAGAACGTGATCAGTCACCTTTAGTGTTCTGCAGATCTAATATTAAATACGCGTTCCACGCACGTGCTCGGTTACGGTAACGAAATTGCGAAGTTTGACGCACGCTGACCAGATGACTATCATTCGTGGTACTCGACCATCCTTCTAATTGAATCTAATCGACTGTTTGTCCATAGGTGTGATTCGCCATTTATGGCATGCGAGGTATTCGCTGCGCAAATCCGTTCAGGCTCCGATTCGATGCTAACACTAACCGTACCGAGCACTAAATATTACTGGTATACATATTGTTTTATGGCAATTGCAAGACTGAATTTATTTAAGAATTTCTACTGGAAGCATCTTTGCAAATTTATTAATTAAACCGTCCTAGTACCGTTAGGGTTGGGAGTGGTAGCCATTATGATTATTATTATTATTTTCAATTACGTTCGTATGCAACTGTTAAAGAGTAGGAGATTCTAACGTGGCAGATCGTATTCTGAGGAAACAGTATACCATTTTGGGGTACGCCTTGTCGATATTTTATAAATTTTAAATGTAAGTATGTATATATATATATATATATATATAACATAGTACTATTTATATATAAATATATATATAATGTAATACTATGTATATATATAATATAGTACTATTTATATATATATATATAATGTAATACTATTTATATATATAATATAGTACTATTTATATATATATAATATATATATAACGTAATACTATTTATATATATATAATATAGTACTATTTATATATATATTATATATATATAATATAGTACTATTTATATATGTATAATATATATATATATAATATAATACTATTTATATATATATAATATATATATATATAATATAATACTATTTTATATAAAAAAATTTATTTATTCATAAATAATTACTATAATGTATAGAAAATATATAAACAGTTATTAAGTAAATTATATTATTATAATAATTATTTATGAATATATATAAAAACTTATTTAGTAAATTATTTTATTGTAGTAATTATTTATGAATAAATAAATTCCTTTATATGAAATAGTATTAAAAAAGATATTTAAATAAATTTTTGGAAAGTAAAATTTATTTTTGTATCTTTTGTATCAGGGATAATCAAATTAAAAATATATTTTAATATTAACCTCGAATATAAATGAGCTTATTAAATAAAATTTTTGTTGTTGTATGAAGATTATAAATATTTAATTTGATGAGCTTTTTAAAAATGAATTTAATTCCTATATGTACACGTTGAAAATTTGATTTCTCGTAAATTTCAATTTGTTTATTCCTTCTGTTTTTTGTTTAACCCTTAGCGCTCGAGTGACGACCCAGAGTCACCACTAAAAATTGCTGTACCATTATTCGAAATATTGTTGACATTATTAAATATGTTGGTATCTAATCGATTACTAAATATTTACCTATTGTATGAGGTATTATATCAATTTTATATTCATTGAAAAAAATATCTTATGTAATGGAATTATTCTGTCGAAAGAAAGGCTGAACTTTAGATACGCATACATGTTGAAAATTTAATTTCTTGTAAATTTCAATTTGTTTATTCCTTCTGTTTTTTGTTTAATCATAAGCACTCGAGTGACGACCTAGAGTCACCACTAAAAATTGCTGTACCATTATTCGAAATATTGTTGACATTATTAAATATGTTGGTATCTAATCAATTACTAAATATTTACCTATTGTATGAGGTATTATATCAATTTTATATTCATTGAAAAAAATATCTTTTGTAATGGTATTATTCTGTCGAAAGAAAGGCTGAACTTTAGAAGCCCCCAACCCCCCACCCCCCTCCTTTCGATATATGACATACCTCATACTATTCTATTGCTTTCAGCTTAATCAGATAATTAAAAGAAGAAAGAAATTTTTATTTCACTCCTGTGTCTTGTAATTAATGTAGACATTTTATATTTTGCATAAATATCCGCAGTTTACTAATCAATTAGCAAACATTTAAGCATTGTATGAGGTATGCTATGGATTTCATATCATGAAATGAAAAAATCATATACTCCGACTCCAAAGGGTTAAAACGACGATAATAATTGACACTACAGAACGTATTTTTTAAATTTTCTATATAGGCCAACATATTATGAAAATTGTAAACAACAACTTCTAGTGTTTCTCCAAATATTTTTTAACGTCTTGTGGTAAACGAACTGCTCTAACTTCTCAAAAAGGTCCTAGTAAACGTGTAGCAATTAATTAGATACCAATACCAACATATTTCATAATGTGAACAATATTGTCAATGATGGTGCAGCAATTTTTAGTGGCGACTCTGAGAGACCATTCGAGTTCTAAGGGTTAAAAAAGTTCTCGTCCTTTTAAAAGTGTCCGAATATACAGTGACTCGGTTTAATATTCGGACAATCTACAAAAGACGATAACTTTTTGGTAAGACTTTAACCCCCCCCCCTTTCTACACGTGACATACGTCATTCTATTCGTTTTGACATGCTGAACACAAAATGTATGTGTCGTTTTTGGATGAAATGAATAGTATTCGAGATATTTGTAAAAAACTGCAGCTACTACACATTGAATTTTGTGACAACTTATTGTGACAACTTTAAATATTGCCGTTATTTGTAATAATATGAAAAAATGTTGTATACAAAACTTACACGGTATAGAGGGGGGCATATTATGGCACAAACATTTTCTGCGTGGGTGGATGCATATAGGAGATTTCAAGGTCACCTTGAGTTTTTTAAATAGAAAGATATACATTCTGTGTCATGAATCGATAGATTATCGAATTCTAAGTAAAAATGTATTGACCTTCATATGCCCTAAACCTAATACTTAACGAGATATTATCCAAAGAAGAATGAAAATTATTTCGATGATATCTCGTTAACTATTAGATTTAGGACGTATGGACGTCAATACATTTTTACTCAGAATTCGATAATCTATCGATTCATGATAGAGAAAGTAGATCTTTCTATTTAAAAAACTAAAGGTGACCTTGAAATCTCTTCTATGCATCCACCCACGTAGAAAATGTTGCGTTACAATATGTCCCCCTCTATACCGTGTAAGTTTTGTATATAACATTTTTTCATATTATTACAAATAACGGCAATATTTAAAGTGGTCATAGTTATTGCCCCACCCTGTAGATCGTTCGACGATCGTTGTGATATATCTGTAGAAACAGTTGACGATATTATAGAGTTGTGATGTATCTGTTGAACAGTGGTCTCATCGTGCTGACGCACTTCAGTGGGTAGTAGCTGCAGTTTTTTACAAATATCTCGAATACTATTCATTTCATCCAAAAACGACAACTACATTTTGTGTTCAGCATGTCAAAACGAATAATATGACGTATGTCACGTGTAGAAAGAGGGGAAGGGAGAGTTTCTAAAGTTTCACCAAAAAGTTACCGTTTTTCGTAGGTCGTCCAGATATTATACCGGGTCACTGTATATTCGGACACTCTTAAAAGGACGAGAACATTTTTAACCCTCACCACCCGAATGGCGACTCTGAGGTGCCACTAAAATTGCTACACCAACATTCACAATATTGTTCACATTATTAAATATGTCGGTATCCAATCAATTGGTAAACATTTATTCATTGTACGAGGTATTATGCCAATTTCATATCCATCGAATTTAAAAAATCATAGGGGATGGAAATATTCTAGCTGGGAAGAAGTGTTTAATGTTCGAGTTAAAATAGCTCCGAGCGTAAAGGGCTAAAAAATAATTTTGTACACGGTTTGGTCGCGCGTGGAACAATTACCAACGCGAAAGGTTATCCCTTAGCACTCGAATGGCGACTCTGAGGTGCCACTAAAATTGCTACACCAACATTCACAATATTGTTCACATTATTAAATATATCGGTATCTAATCAATTAGTAAACATTTATTCGTTGAACGAGGTATTATGCCAATTTCATATCCACCGAATTTAAAAAATCATAGGGAATGGAAATATTCTATCTGGAATTAAATGTTCAATGTTCGAGGTAAAATAGCTCCGAGCGTAAAGGGCTAAAAAATAATTTTGTACACTGTTTGGTCGCGCGTGGAACAATTCCCAACGCGAAAGGTTAACCCTTAGCACTCGAATGGCGACTCCGAGGTGCCACTAAAATTGCTACACCATCATTCACAATATTGTTCACATTATTAAATATGTTGGTATCTAATCAATTAGTAAGCATTTATTCATTGTACGAGGTATTATGCCAATTTCATATCCATCCAATTTAAAAAATCATAGGGAATGGAAATATTCTAGCTGGGAAGAATTGTTTAATGTTCGAGTTAAAATAGCTTAGAGCGTAAAGGGCTAAAAAATAATTTTGTACACAGTTTGGTCGCGCGTGGAACAATTCCCAACGCGAAAGGTTGACCCTTAGCAGTCGAATGGCGACTCTGAGGTGCCATTAAAATTGCTACACCAACATTCACAATATTGTTCACATTATTAAATATGTTGGTATCTAATCAATTAGTAAGCATTTATTCATTGTACGAGTTATTATCGCCAATTTCATATCTATCGAATTTAAAAAATCATAGGGAATGGAAATATTCTGGCTGTGAAGAAGTGTTTAATGTTCGAGTTAAAATAAGTCCGGGTGTAAAGGGCTAAAAAATAATTTTGTACACGGTTTGGTCGCGCGTGGAACAATTCCCAACGCGAAAGGTTGACCCTTAGCAGTCGAATGGCGACTCTGAGGTGCCATTAAAATTGCTACACCAACATTCACAATATTGTTCACATTATTAAATATGTTGGTATCTAATCAATTAGTAAACATTTATTCGTTGTACGAGGTATTATGCCAATTTCATATCCATCGAATTTAAAAAATCATAGGGAATGGAAATATTCTATCTGGAAATAAATGTTGAATGTTCGAGTTAAAATAGCTCCGAGCGTAAAGGGCTAAAAAATAATTTTGTACACTGTTTGGTCGCGCGTGGAACAATTCCCAACGCGAAAGGTTGACCCTTAGCACTCGAATGGCGACTCTGAGGTGCCACTAAAATTGCTACACCATCATTCACAATATTGTTTACATTATTAAATATGTTGGTACCTAATCAATTAGTAAGCATTTATTCATTGTACGAGTTATTATGCCAATTTCATATCCATCGAATTTAAAAAATCATAGGGAATGGAAATATTGTAGCTGGAAATAAATGTTTAATGTTCGAGTTAAAATAGCTCCGGGTGTAAAGGGCAAAAAAATAATTTTGTACTCGGTCTGATCGCGCGTGGAACAATTCCCAACGCGAAAGGTTAACCCTTAGCGCTCGAATGGCGACTCTGTGGTGCCACTAAAATTGCTACACCAACATTCACAATATTGTTCACATTATTAAATATGTTGGTATCTAATCAATTAGTAAGCATTTATTCATTGTACGAGGTATTATGCCAATTTCATATCCATCGAATTTAAAAAATCATAGGGAATGGAAATATTCTAGCTGGAAATAAATGTTTAATGTTCGAGTTAAAATAACTCCGAGCGTAAAGGGCTAAAAAATAATTTTGTACACGGTTTGGTCGCGCGTGGAACAATTCCCAACGCGAAAGGTTAACCCTTAGCACTCGAATGGCGACTCTGAGGTGCCACTAAAATTGCTACACCAATATTCACAATATTGTTCACATTATTAAATATGTTGGTATCTAACCAATTAGTAAACATTTATTCGTTGTACGAGGTATTGTGCCAATTTCATATCCATCGAATTTAAAAAATCATAGGGAATGGAAATATTCTATCTGGATATAAATGTTTAATGTTCGAGTTAAAATAGCTCCGAGCCTAAAGGGCTAAAAAATAATTTTGTACACTGTTTGGTCGCGCGTGGAACAATTCTCAACGCGAAAGGTTAACCCTTAGCACTCGAGTGGCGACTCTGAGGTGCCACTAAAATTGCTACACCATCATTCACAATATTGTTCACATTATTAAATATGTTGGTATCTAATCAATTAGTAAGCATTTATTCATTGTACGAGGTATTATGCCAATTTCATATCCATCCAATTTAAAAAATCATAGGGAATGGAAATATTCTAGCTGGGAAGAAGTGTTTAATGTTCGAGTTAAAATAGCTCCGAGCGTAAACGATTAAATATCTGTGTTTGAAAGTAGACAGGCGTGTATTTGCGACCACCAGTGACGATCGCGGAGATTTATCGTTTACCAATGTTTGCTTGTTTGAAGATGTCCGCATGCGGAAAAAAGCGCGCCTCGCACCTGTCGTTGTTACCTGTTGGCGTCTCCGTTATTTTTGGATCGGGTTTCCCTGTTCGAGTGGGTTCGTAGCTCGTTTTCTCACGTCGATATAAGATCGCGTTCCATTATCATCTCCGCGGACATCGACAAAGATCTTGGAAGGTGCTCGCGCGTTATCGATTCTCTCGCGACAGTTGTGACTATTGTTCGGTGACTGTAACAAAGAGGAAATAGTTTGGGAAAATGAAGGAAAATAATTTAACCATCGTTGTGCCTTGCGTCACGATGGATGAGAATGATTCGGCGGATGGCAAAGCGTTAGTGCCCATGGGCATCCCCGATGATTACTCGATTCGATCGAAGGTCGCGTGCTCCATCTGGCTCGAGAAGAAAGGTTACAAGTCTAAGAGGATGCTGGCGCGATTCCTTAGGTAATCATTTCGATCACAGTGTCCACTGATACCATTTTTCGTTGTGTTTTTACAGCGACTACAGCTTCATTCATGACAGCCATTACATGTAGTGAGTACCGTACGAAACGTGTTGTTGTTGTTGTCACTGTTCTTATTGTATCGTTGTTGTAGGCCAGGCATGTGAACAGTGCTGGGGAAAATGGTATTTTAAATAGTAAATAGTAAATAATCCTATTTATTTTAAACTATGTGTACAACTTTGGAAACAAAATATTTTATTTGAGGCAGTAATTTTTGAAAATAGTATTTTATTTGAAGAATATTGTACATATTTGTATTTCGTCTTTATTTTCAATTTCAATTTTAAATATTATTGCCGAAATTAATGGTTCGAATTCAATACATTTATGAGGGTAAATCGTTTCTTAACGATAAGATACACTGTATGTTTATACCGTATCTCAGAGTATTATAACAATGCAACAAATAAAATATTTTATTTCGTGTTTCAGATTGTTCAAATAGAAATATTTTATTTTGCGGATCAAATTGTTGAAATAGAAATATTTTATTTACAGGTTCAGATTGTTGAAATAGAAATATTTTATTTTGCGGATCAAATTGTTGAAATAGAAATATTTTATTTACAGGTTCAGATTGTTCAAGTAGAAACATTTTATTTGAAATTAGAAATTGTATATATTATTTAAAATACTATTTTCTTTAAGCAAAGTAAAATCTAAATATAAAATAAATATAAATATAAATATTCGATAGTATTTGAAATATTTGTTTCGCCAAATAATGCCCACCTCTGCATGTCAAACACGCGGCCCGTCGACAAGTACACTCCTCAAAAGAATTAAGATATCACCTCTGCGAACCCGTAAAATTGCTACAAGTTTACACGATCATAACTCTGACAAAAATTACTGTATCGATATCGTTAAACAATGGTTTGAAAGCGTGAAACCTCTAGTTTCAGATGCTCTGTTTCAAATTTTTGCTATGTTATTTTTTCACAAAGTTATAGCGAGATAAAGACAACATTGACGGTTAACAAAAATTTTGTACAACTTTCTAACATCATACGGAGTGAAACAAATTTTTTTTTATAAATCGTGTTAATATCATTTGGAAGGGCTATCTTTCCTGTGTAAAATGTGTAGTTGTTGATTATTGTGCGATTTTTTTTATTCGAGTTATTCAACATTAAAGTAAATGTTGGCTGTTTAAACTTAACTGGCTCCAGAAAGCGAAAAAATTATCGTAGAATCTTGTGCAAAACAGCAATAGAAAGAGCGTTTCTTTCTCTTCAAGGCAATTCGTTTGTTTTTTAATTTCATTAACATTTCGATATACCAGGTGTTTCTGAAAATAGGCTTAAAATATGGACAATTTCCATTTTTCCTTTAACTCGCTATATCTCGGCGAGAAATGATTGCAAGACGATAATCCGAAAGTCAGATCGATGCAGAGATTCTGCCGATTCGATTGAGTACCCCATGAACCCGCTGCGACAATTTTTTACCTATGGAAGCTGTGTTTGAAGTTACATTAACCGAGTTATGTAAACTATGAAATCATGTAAACTGGTAGTAATTTTTCAGGTTCCCTTAATTCACCTTTTTGCAAGTCAATTTCACCTTTCTGTAAATCAATTTCACCCTTTTGCAAATCAAATTTAACCTTTTGGAAATTAATTTCACCTATAAGAATATTTAAAATTAAATAATTAATTTATTTCAATTAAATTACATATTAATTATATATATTTATATTATCAATTTCACCCTTTTGCAAATCAAATTCAACCTTTTGCAAATCAATTTCACCTATTAAGAATATTTAAAATTAATTAATTTATTTATTTCAATTAGATTACATATTAATTATATATATTTATATTATCAATTCACCCTTTTGTAAATCAATTTCACCCATTAAGAATATTTAACATTGATTATTTATTTATTTCGATTAAATTATATATTTTGTTATTTATATATATGTATATTTATATATTATAATATTTTTTATTAATTATATATTATTCAATACGCTTCAATAAATATGTACTTTCATTTCTAAAATTAGAAAATGGCTTCAATGAATATGCATATCTACACACAGATTTCGCACATTACGAAGTTTATTCCCAGACAGCACAAAGACGTCTTTTAGTTGTCTTTTAGACGTCTGGCGTTGGACATTCAAGACGCCTGAAAGACGTGTAGAAATTCCTACAAACGTCGTCCGAATGGGTTCCGAACGTCTTCTAAACGTCTTATGTCACAAAACTGTACGTCTTATAGATGTCTTTCTAACGTCCGTTTGACGACTAACGGACGTCTTTTAGTCGTTTTTTAGAAGTCTGTTCGACGCATAAAAGACGTCTTTTAGTCATATTTTAGTCGTCTTTTAGTCGACTTCTAGACGTTTGTTACACGGATAAAAGATGTCTTTTAGTCGTCTTATTTCAGACGTCTTTGAGACATCCATAAGAAGTCTTACAATTAATTGGTAATTACTTTTAAATAAGTATTTGATGAATAAATCTTTGCAATTTCATAACAATTAATTTACGTATGATCTGATTTTATTTACAAAAACTTGCTTAAAAATACTTTATTCGTAAAAGGTTGAATTTGATTTGCAAAACGGTGAAATTGATTTACAGAAAGGTGAACTTGACTTGCAGAAGGGTGAATTTGGAGTGCAAAACCTGCAAAATTGAAATTAATCGAAATGCAGTGTGATTCCACATAGAAACAATTATTTATCTGTCGACCGATTTCCCGATATGTTATGTGGAATTAGGTGTATTTTAGTTATGTTCAGTAGCAATGGTACCACATATACGTACATATGTTGCGTACCACTGTTTGCAACGTTAAAAGATAAGAAAACTGCGGAAGGGTAAAGATGAACAGACCAGCGTGTCGAATCGATTTCAAAAATAATTGCAGTTCCCCAAATTCAACCAAATTTTGAAAATTTGATTACTGATAAACATTGCCAAGTTGCTTCGAGACAACAATGAAATAGTTTCATTCAAATAACGTAAACTTGAAAAATAACAACTTTTGTACGTATGTTATTTTGTACGTGTAACAGCAAAGTTAATAAAAAAAAATGTGTTCCCTTTTTATTTCGAGTTTGCTTTTTTCTATTGTAGCCCTCGAATTATTTTATGATACTTAACGAGGCCCTTGTTGGTAAAAGAGTTTGACATGCCTGTTGTAGGCTAATGCATGGCACGAATGTCAATGACCCCTCAGAAAATGAAAGTATTTTCTAATACCATAACCTTGACAGAAAATATTCGATCGTGAATATTGTGAAATATTTAGCTTTACGTCGTATTCGACTTTAAGACAGTGCAAACATTATTTGATAGCGAAGAGGTTACTAAAGCTAAATATTTCACATTTCCGCTACTGTAAATCGAGTAATATGTTAGTAAAAATATCATGTAATCCGTTTTCTGAATTCGTCTCGACATCCTCTAAATATGGTAAAAAAGAATATATGTGTTTCTATTTGTAAAACCCAAGGTGACCTCGATTTTCCCATGAAAACAAACTGTTGTAGACATTTTTTTTAGTGGTATCTATTGTGCATTTTAAACCCTGCAACTCTCGTTCTAAACTTTTTTGTGAACACCCTGTACAGAGTTATTTTAAAGAATTATTCGATCGAGTTATACGGGAGTCTACTGTACAATATTTTGATCATTCCGCACCGAATAGTAAATAAACTCGCATGCTCAATTGGTCAGAGAAGAGTACGCCATACTCTAAGAAGATAGTCAGCGAAATCGTCGGTTTGTTTTAGCACGAGAGACCAAGATCAAGCGACGAACGCCGAGGATGTATTGTTCGACATGTTTAAAAACGAAGAAACCGACCTGCTACCGGTTGGCAAGTTCTTGGCCGTGAGTACAGCTTGACATTGTTCTTATAACAGGATTTCACACGCGAGACTAATAGGCGCGGCGAGCCAAGGCAAGGCAAGAGAAGCGTTGCCCTCGACGCTCTAGATTATCTTGTTTCGCGTGTTTCAAGGCCCTGAGGACGACCGGTTTGCGAAACGACGACCCCAGGCTTCAAGAATTCTCAGACAACTTGCGAAAAGAACACTTGAAGACGGGAGGCCACGAGGGCGTTTCTCACGAGACGCAGAAATTGAATAGAGAACAATTCCGCAGGTGAGGCCACCGGTGAAATTACACCGTTTACCGTACTGTATCAGAGTACAGCCGGTACAAAATCGTCCGGACAGGTGCTTATTCGATTTTTGCTGGTTGCGTTCGTGTTCCAGGGTCATCAACCCGAATATAGTATTGATCTCGAGAGCGTTCAGGCATCAGTTCATCATCCCAGACTGGTCGGGTTTCACGAAACATATCGAGGACTTCTATTGGAAGTGCAAATCGAACACGGAGGGCAAGGTCGCCTCCTATATACCTCAGCTGGCTAGAATGAATCCGGATTACTGGGGTGTTTCAGTCTGCACGATCGATGGACAGAGGTTCAGCATCGGCGACACGTCAATTCCGTTCACCCTGCAGAGCTGCAGCAAACCGCTGACTTATGCGATAGCCTTGGACAGGCTAAGCCAGGAAGTTGTCCATCAGTATGTTGGCCAGGAACCGTCCGGCAGGAATTTCAACGAGCTTGTGCTGGATTATAACAGTAAGTGTCGGTCGCTGCTTGCTTTTTCTTAAGGGGGAACGCTACCCACGTGATATAACTAGAAAGGAACTAGAATCTAACTAGATTTTGGATCGAAACCTGGGTCTGCGCTCCAAGATTGTTTGTCCTCATTTCTGCGAATTTTGGGCTGAGTGAGGGCTCATTCTAAAGAGGAAGGTTATAGCTCCTGCGCTCGACCGTATTTTTTAACGAGATTATGTCTATATCTAATAATATAAGTGTCCGAAGTAGAGACAAAATCGAGAAAAATATTTGCAGACTTCAATGTATTTTTTTGTCTCTAAAAGATTTTCTCGCTGCCATAATGCGGTCGAGCGCAGGAGCTATAACCTTCCTCTTTAGAATGAGCCCTCGCTCAGCCCAAAATTCGCAGGAATAAGGACAAACAATCTTGGAGCGTGATTGCATTCGCATAGCAGAGATTTCCCCATATTACGTTCACGAAGACAGAGGTCCTCTCTGATGCGGAGCAAGTCTAGAACCAATTTTAGTTCAGCTAGTTTAGGCGAGATGGCGCCTAGTCGGAAGGACTGTTAACATGGAATCATAGCAAAACTGAAGCGTTGGCCTAATACATATGTATGCCACAGTGAAAGCGTGACAAAGTCAATATATGCATTTTCGTACGATTGTAGGTTAGGTCAGCGGTTCCAACCTGCAAGTTGGAAGAATAGAATACAACATTCAAGATTAGAATATCGAAATTGCAAGCAACTCCATCTCGCGTTGATCAGGCAGTTGCGTGTTTATCAGTGTTACCAAACTCTTTTTCTGCACAGAAGTTGGTAACACTGATAAATATTCTGAAAAGCATGGGTAGCGTTCCTGCGCCGGAGCGAACATACGCCACTACGCACAACAGGGTGACCTATATTTTATCGACAGAGAATTTTTTTCACGACACCCCCCCAGAATGGTTCTCTATGGTGAGAAAAAAATTTGTGCAAAGTTTGAGATCGATCGGAAAAAAGGATCTCACGTGGCGCATTTCAATTGAAAATTTTGAAAATTTTCGAAATTTCAAGGTCATCGTTATTTTTTTTAAATTAAGGTCATATAATTTTTCCATATTCTTATTTAGAAAAAAATTACAAATCCAACGATATATAATACTTCATAGTTACGATGAATTTGTAATTTTTTTCTAAATAAGAATATGGAAAAATTATATGACCTTAATTTAAAAAAAATAACGATGACCTTGAAATTTCGAAAATTTGACTTTCAAAAAAAATCTTTTTTTTGCCATTATATTTACCATATCGAACAGTGCAACTTTCTCCTCTGACATTTTTTCGTATAACCACAAATAACAGTGATATTTATAATTTTGTATTGGACTATACAGGGTGATTCACGAGAAACAGGCCACCTAAATAGCTCCGTTAGGACTAGAAATAGAAGAAAATGTTAGAGAGAAAAGTTGTACTGTTAAAGGGGGGCAAATATGGTGGTATAAAAAAATGTTCCTATTGTAGTCGTTTTCAAGGTCTTTTGAAGGTCATCGACGATTTTTAAATAGCACTATATATTTTTCACATCACAGTGTTGTAGCGGATGTCAAGACGAGTTCAATGATGCGGTACACTATGACCTTCAAATGACCTTGAACTAGAAAATTGATGATAAAGCAATGATAACTTCAACATGTGTAATCATTTTATTTGAACTAAATTAAATGTTCGAAATTATGACCTTGAGCAGTAACACAAACATTTAAACGTTTTACAAGGCAATCAATTGTACTTCCAATTGTTTCTGTTGAAACTGATCTACAAGATCTAATTATTCTTTCTTGCATGTTCTCTGGTGTAGTCGGTTGATCCCGATATACATCATCTTTGAGTGTTCAGCACAAAAAAAATTCACAACTTTGTACAAATTTTTTTCTTACCATAGAGAACCATTCTGGGGGGCGTCGTGAAAAAAATTCGTTGGTCAAAAAATAAGGTCCACCCTAGTGTGCAGTCACGCGCGAATGCCTTCTCATTTCTCGATAATGCATGCGATGGGGTTTTTCAGTAGTCTAAACAAGTCGGCCGAAGTGTATCGGTGTGAACCACTACTAATCGAATTACAAAACTTCTTTAGTTTTCATAATTTTTTCATGGGACTTTCACCAACTTATTTCTGGCATTTTTCTGATTAAGTTGACACCAAACACGATATAATCTCTACTGTATTTAGAGGTTTAATCGACGATATCAATAATAAAAAGCAATCAGCAATAGAAAAAATATTTTGAATACCTATGTTGAAAAACGAGTAGTAGATACTTTCAAGGATTTCAGAAGAACTCGGACACATTTGTATACACTTTTCCAGAGAAGCCTCATAATCCTATGATCAACGCCGGCGCGATATTGGTCTGCTCCCTGCTGAAGTCGCTGATCAAGCCTGAGATGACACTCGCGGAGAAGTTCGACTTCACGATGAACTATTTCAAGAGGCTAGCAGGAGGCGAGAATCTTGGCTTCAACAATGCTGTCTTTTTATCGGAGAGGGAGGCCGCCGACAGAAACTATGCGCTTGGCTTTTACATGAGGGAGCACAATTGCTACCCGGACAAGACGAACTTGCGAGAAATAATGGACTTCTATTTTCAAGTAAATCTTCCTCTCTTACATTTTGTTTCGTTCCAGTGGTCTTTCTCTTGCATACTTCTGCAGGGTGGTGCGCCAGATATTACCACCTCGATTTTCCTTATTATTATTATTTATAGCGAAGAATGTTTATACAGGGTGGGGCAATAACTATGACCATTTTAACTTTGACACATCACTTTTTGCCGTTATTTGTAATAATATGAAAAAATGTTGTATACAAAACTTACACGGTATAGAGGGGGACATATTGCGACACAAATATTTTCTACGTGGGTGAATGCATAGAGGAGATTTCAAGGTCATCTTTAGTTTTTTATATAAAAAGATCTACTTCTGTATCATGAATCGATAGATTATTGAATTCTGAGTAAAAATGTATTGATCTTCATATGCTCTAAACCCAATAGTTAACGAGATATTATCCAAAGAAGAATGAAAATTATTTCAATGATATCTCGTTAACTATTAGATTTAGGACATATGGAGGTCAATACATTTTTACTCAGAATTCGATAATCTATCGACTCATGATACATACAGTAGGTCTTTCGATTTAAAAAATCAAGGTACCCTTGAAATCTCCTCTACGCATCCATCCACGTAGAAAATGTTTGTGTCAAAATATGTCCACCTCCATAACATGTAAGTTTTGTATACAACATTTATTCATATTATTACAAATAGCGGCAATATTTAAAGTGGTCATAGTTTTGCTCACCCTGTATAAGGTAAATGGTTTCGAGAGATGCATACTTTGATGTTGTGAGATTTCCTGTAGGTGGACGCGTATAAGAGATATGAAGGCCATCAGTATTTTCTTAAATGGGATCGTATGTTTTTTCCTGCACCCATCGTTAAAGCTTCATATACTCTACAAAAAAGTGTTAACCTATTAACACTAATAAATGTTCCCTTATAAAAATGACAAGATTAATTTTATTTAGACTTTGTGCAGCTCCTATTGTAATATGTGCTCCACTAAAGATATCTACAGGGTGTTCGACAACAGGTGGGAGAAAATTTAAGGGGTGGTTCTCGACGATAATATAAGACGAAAATGAAGAATAAAAAAATTGCGATTTCGGCTTCGTTATTTATTTATT
>CM052197.1:938475-960287 GCA_028455805.1 Lasioglossum figueresi
ATACGAAATCATAGTAGTACATTTGTTTATGCTGCGTGATTTATGCTTTCTTTAATTGCTTCTATTTTTTATCGTCTGGTATTGCCATGAATCTGTTTTCGCAATATAAATGTTTCAGAAAATGATTAATATAAAATATTTTCCCATTTAAGAATTCAGTAAAAATGGTCCAAGATATAGAATACAATATTTAGTAGTTTTTGATATGTTTGATTTGTATTTCTAGAAATTGAATTTGGCAATTGGCATGCGTTACAAGTGAGAGATTTATGCTCTCTTTTTATCGTCTGCTATTTCAAATTGTATGCCATGAATCTGTTTTCGCAATATAAATGTTTTAGAAAATGAATAATATAAAATATTTTCCCATTTAAGAATTCAGTAAAAATGGCCAAAGATATGGAACACAATGTTTAGTAGCTTTTGATGTTTGTTTGCTTTGTATTTCCAGAAATTAAAATTGGCAATTTGGAATGCGTAACAAGTGAGTGATTCATGCTCTCTTTGTATTGTCTGGTATTTCAAATGGTATGCCATGAATTTGTTTTCGCAATATAACTGTTTTAGAAAATGATTAATATAAAATATTTACCCATTTAAGAATTCAATAAAAATGGTCAAAGATATAGAATACAATATTTAGTAGCTTTTGATGTTTGTTTGCTTTGTATTTCCAGAAATTAAAATTGGCAATTGGCATGCGTAACAAGTGAGTGATTTATGCTCACTTTTTATCGTCTGCTATTTCAAATGGTATGCCATGAATTTGTTTTCGAAATATAAATGTTTCAGAAAATGATTAACATAAAATATTTTCCCATTTAAGGATTCAGTAAAAATGGCCAAAGATATCGAACACAATAATTAGTAGTTTTTGATGTTTGTTTGCTTTGTATTTCTAGAAAATAAATTTGTCAATTGGCATGCGTAACAAGTGAGTGATTCATGCTCTCTTTTTATCGTCTGATATTTCAAATTGTATGCTATGAATTTGTTTTCGCAATATAACTGTTTCAGAAAATGTTCAACATAAAATATTTTCCCATTTAAGAATTCAGTAAAAATGGCCAATGATATTGAACACAATGTTTAGTAGCTTTTGATGTTTGTTTGCTTTGTATTTCTAGAAATTAAATTTAGCAATTGGCATGCGTAACAAGTGAGTGATTTAGGCTCTCTTTTTATCGTCTACTATTTCAAATGGTATGCCATGAATCTGTTTTCGCAATATACATGTTTCAGAAAATGTTCATCAGAAAATATTTTCCCATTTAAGAATTCAGTAATAACGGCCAAAGATATTGAACACAATGTTTAGTAGCTTTTGATGTTCGCTTGCTTTGTATTTCTAGAAAATAAATTTGGCAATTGGCATGAGTAACAAGTGAGTGATTTATGTTCTCTTTTTGTCGTCTGATATTTCAAATTGTATGCCATCAATTTGTTTACGTAATATAAATGCTTCAGAAAATGTTTAACATAAAATATATTCCCATTTAAGAATTCAGTAAAAATGGCCAGAGATATTGAACACAATGTTTAGTAGCTTTTGATGTTTGTATGCTTTGTATTTCTAGAAAATAAATTTGGCAATTGGTATGCGTAACCAGGTAGTGATTTATGCTCTCTTTTTATCGTCTGGTACTTCAAGTTGTATGCCATGAATTTGTTTACAAAATATAAATGTTTCAGAAAATGTTTAACATAAAATATTTTCCCATTTAAGTACGAATGCCCAATTCAGTAAAAATGGCCGAAGATATTGAATACAATGTTTAATAGTTTTTTATGTTTGTTTGCTTTGTATCTCCAGAAATTAAATTTTGCAATTTGCATGCGTAACAAGTGAGTGATTTAGGCTCTCTTTTTATCGTCTGCTATTTCAAATTGTATGCCACGAATCTGTTTTCGAAATATAAATGTTTCAGAAAATGTTTAACATAAAATATTTTCCCATTTAAGAATTCAGTAAAAATGGCCAGAGATATTGAACACAATGTTTAGTAGTTTTTGATGTTTGTTTGCTTTGTATTTCCGGAAATTAAATTTGGTAATTGGCATGCGTAACAAGTGAGTGATTTATGCTCTCTTTTTATCGTCTGATATTTCAAATTGTATGCCATGAATCTGTTTTCACAATATAAACGTTTCAGAAAATGATTGATATAAAATATTTTCCCATTTAAGAATTGAGTCAAAATGGCCAAAGATATTGAATACAATGTTTAATAGTTTTTTATGTTTGTTTGCTTTGCATCTCCAGAAATTAAATTTTGCAATTTGCATGCGTAACAAGTGAGTGATTTATGCTCTCTTTTTATCGTCTGGTATTTCAAATTGTATGCCCTGAATCTGTTTTCGTAATATAAATATTTCACAAAATGTTTAACATAAAATATTTTCCCATTTAAGAATTCAGTAAAAATGGCTAAAGATATTGAACACAATAATTAGTAGTTTTTGATGTTTGTTTGCTTTGTATTCCTAGAAATTAAATTTGGCAATGGGCATGCGTAACAAGTGAGCGTTTTATGCTCTCTTTTTATCGTCTGATATTTCAAATTGTATGCTATGAATTTGTTTTTGCAATATAAATGTTTCAGAAAATGATTAATATAAAATATTTTCCCATTTAAGAATTCAGTAAAAATGGCCAAAGATATTGAACACAATGTTTAGTAGCTTTTGATGTTTGTTTGCTTTGTAATTCCAGAAATTAAATTTGGCATTTGGCTTGCGTAACTAGTGAGTGATTCATACTCTCTTTTTATTGTCTGGTATTTCAAATGGTATGCCATGAATTTGTTTTCGCAATATTAATGTTTCAGAATATGTTTAACATAAAATATTTTCTCATTTAAGAATTCAGTAAAAATGACCAAAGGTATTGAACACAATAATTAGTAGTTTTTATGTTTGTTTGCTTTGTATTTCCAGAAATTAAATTTGGCAATTGGCATGCGTAAGGAGTGAGTGATTTAGGCTCTCTTTTTATCGTCTTCTATTCCAAATTGTATGCCATGTATCTGTTTTTCGAAATATAAACGTTTCAGAAAATGATTGATATAAAATATTTTTCCATTTAAGAATTCAGTCAAAATGGCCAAGCTGGATTAATAAAATTGTGTTCGTAAGAGGTTGTTTATCTATTTCTGTGTTCCCGTTTTCAATTACAGAAGTGACAGAAATCAATAATTTATAAGAGATAAATATTACGTTTGGTTGGTATTGTATCTATTTGCAATGTGTTGCATGAATAATTAGTGACAGAAATCTATAAATACTGTATTTAGAAAGAAAGCCAATAAAAATGTTTCAATTCAGAGGTATTTAATTGTGCAACAAAATAATATATTTCTGCAGTGAATTCATGCATTTTGATAATCGTGATGTATGTGACAGATTTGTAAAAATGCTATTTTACACTTATACGAAAGTAGAATTCTAAAATTGTTCATGTATCAACAGTAATAATATTATTGTAGTATATATTGTTCAGAAAGTAATTTCGGTAATCTCTGTATTATCAGTAGACTGCGAATGTTTATAGAATTTTCGATTTTTATAGACAAATTTTAATAAAGCGGCATAAAATAAAATTCTATTCTTAATGGGAACAGCCTTTGTAGATCCAAAACAAATAAAAAACTTACTAAATTCTATCGAATTTTATATTCTAGCATTTTTGTAAATAATCTTTTCATAAAAGATTCTAATTATCACTTATACTTTTTCCAGATGTTGGGCAGAAATTTAATATTTACTATTTTTGTTATTGAATAATATACATAAACTTCTTTTTGCTGTGAATTGTTTTAAACCTTCTGTTGTATTTATCGATGTCTTATCAATGCCTTATCAATTTTGCATTCACTGCTGTATTTATCAATGTATAATGTCAAAATGAATCTTTTTAAAAACAACTTCGTCACGGACACTGAAAAAATGACCAAATAACAATTTCATTGTAACGATGTCAGGGCTATTTGACAGTGTTAATTTGAACAGCGGTTGTTATCGTGCAAGTGTGATTGATAATATAATTATCTGTTTTTTTCATTTACGACAAAAATAAATAGGATCAATTTAAAACAGTGAAAATATTAGAAGATATTAGAAGAATTTAGAAATACTATTATAAATCAAGAATGAAACTCAATTTCTATTTCACTCTTGTTTGTTGCAATTTAGGTACAAAATTTTTATTTTGCTTAAATATCCGCTGTCTAATAATAGTAATACAAAAACATTCTTTCGTAATACATCCTTTACTTTATGATTTTCGAAAATATTTATTTATTACGTGAACACAGTCTACAGACTCTAATCACAAGGAAGATTCAAGAGATACGTTGAAGTTTAATTGATACCAAAGAGTGCAACTTTTTAACTGTGTATAATAGCAATAGTAAAGTAAACAAGAACATTACATTCTGTTTCTTGATGCTCGAAACATTTGTCTTCGTTGTTTTATAAATACACGAAGTATACTTCAAGACATTCCGAGACGCTTTATGGCAACAGGAAAGGTGATGGACAAAACACGTTTATTTTGTCACATACTTTTCTTAATTCGTAAAACACTTACCGAAGTTTAAACTTATTGCCAGATAAAATTTAAATCTTCGATTCCTCTGGAATGTCGTAAAAGTATCTCGAAATTTTTGTGATCGAGAACAATCATTCTGTTTTTGTACGAGATTATCCGAGAGATGATTGTATTGTCAATTCATACGGAATTCGATTTTCTGGAATTGTTGAATTCTGAATGTAACTGTATACATTTTCACAGTTATAGAACACGTACGGTGAGCTAATTCGTTGTTTAAACAATTTTTTTGTGGTTCATTTCAAAATATTCACTTAGAAGGAGACTACAAATGTTGGTGCAAATTTGGAAAACTTTCCGAGATCTGTGTTAACAATTAAACAGGAATCATGTGCAGTCTTAGGTAGACAGCAGATTTTATGAATTTTGTGAGAAAAATGAGTAGATGTAATTTAAAACAGTAAAAACATTAGAAGAATTTTAAAATACTATTACATTCTTTTCAATCTATTCATCGCATTAAGAAAGAAAATGAACTACTGTTTCACTCCATTTTGTTGCAATTCTGATACAAAATGTCTAGTTTGCATAAAGATCCACTGTCTACTGATCAGCAATAAACTGCAATTCGTTAAACATTTCTATCCACGAATGGTGTGCATTCTTAGACGGTCTTTGAATGTTTATTTGAGTGAATAATTTTGTAAGAAATTAAATATAAATGAAATGTGTCGTTATTGAGGCAAAACGGCGATAAGGAGGTTCTTTCCCCTCCAAAATAGAGATTGGTGGGGGAAGCAAGCGTTTGGAGGGCCCAAAACCGTTCCTAGCACCGAAATACAGCTTTGAGTAATTTCAGGATCAAATAAAACCGTTTCAAATACTGCCAAACATTTTTGTTTCAATATTTTTCGTTTGTATACTCTATGTATAAGCGCATAAAATTCTAATTTGTTGTTTAAAGAGTCTTTTTTTGCTCATTTCAGAATATTCACTCAGAAGGAGACTGCAAAAGTTGGTGCAAATTTGGAATACTTTTAGAGATCTGTATAATTAATTAAACAGGAATCATGTGTAGTCTTAAATATTAGAAGAGCTTGCGATGGTCGAATGTGTCAGATGGAAACCGAAAAAATTTTCATCCACGAATAGTGTGCATTTTTAGACGGTGTTCGAATTTTTATTACGATGAATCACTTTGTAAGAGCGAATATAAATGAAACGTGTCGTTATTAGGGCAATAGCTGTCTCCACTATCCCTCTCCAAAGGTTCTTCCCCTTCCAAAAGAGAGATTGGTGGGGGAAGCGAGCGTTTGAGGGGCCCCAACCGTTCCTAGCACCGAGCTACAGCTTTGATTAAGTTCAGGATCAAATAAAACCGTTATAAATATTGTCAAATATTTTTGTATCGTTATGTTTCACACGTTTGTGTACTCTATAATCGCATAAAATGCGTAGTGTACTGAATTTTGGTGATATTGAATATTTCGAGTCACACTCTACATTAGAATCGAGGGAAATCTAGTGGTAAACCGATCGTTGCATTCCAAATAAGTATATAACCGAGTTTTGTAACTTGACAAGCACCAGAAATTAAAAATTTTGCTGCTCCTGACGTTCTCGATACAATGATATCCATGTGAATTTCAGATTTTGGGGTATTTATCAATGTTACCAACCTCTGTGCAGAAAAAAGTTTAAACACGCAACTGCCTGTTGAACAGAAGATGGAGTTGCTTGCTATTTCCATATTCAAAATATGTTTCAAATACTGTCAAATATTTTTGTTTCATCATGTTTGACACGTTTGTGTACTCTATAAACGCATAAAATGCGTAGTGTACTGAATTTTGGTGATATTGAATATTTCGAGTCACACTCTACATTAGAATCGAGGGAAATCTAGTGGTAAAACGATCGTTGCATTCCAAATAAGTTTGTAACCGAGTTTTGTAACTTGACAAATACCATAAATGAAAAATTTTGCTGCTCCTGACGTACTCGATACAATATAAGTATTTTTAGTGAAGGGAAAATTGAATTTCTGTAGAAATGGAATTTTTAATCGGAAAGCACAAATAATTGTATATATATATATATATATATATATATATATATATGTATGAGGAACGATAAAACCGAGATACAAATATATTTTTTTACAAGTATCTTTTTGTTCGTACTATTCTTTTTTTTAAATACAGTAACTTTTGAGAAAATAAATACAAAATTTTATATTATCAACGTCTATATTAAAATTCAACTTTTTCCAAATTATAATTGTCAAAATGAATTGGCCATATTTAAAATATTACGAGTAAGGTAAAAATGAAAAGAAATCATTTAAACATCGTTCTCGACACAATATAAGTATTTTAAGTGAAGGGAAAATTGAATTTCTGTAGAAATGGAATTGGTTAATCAAGTGGAATGGAAATATAAAATGAGCTATTAATATTTGACATTACAGTTTGTGTAGCGAACAAAAACCAAGTAAATAACAACTGTCTGTCAAAAAATTCACAACTGACACGTTAGTTTCGTTTGGAAAACAAATTTTGTTTTGCTCTCTATAAGAATGTAAAAAATCATTACGTACAACTGCTCTCAAAGGCTATGAAATTGATTCAACTTTGTGCGAAGCAGCACTAAAACGCTACAATTTTTCTTAATCATTTGGAGTAGAATATTTTTCATGATAACAAATGTAAATAATTACAATATTTTAGTGGTTATATATTTGTTCAACTATGGACGTGTTTTCGGAACAAAAGTAGGAGTGAAATTTCTTATTAGGCAATATTTTATGCAATATTTTATTGCAGCAATTTTGTGTGCTATAATTTAATTAAATCCACCGTTTATTAATTGTTGTGTAACCCTAATCCAGTGGACTGATGTGTGTAAAACTCAGTTGTAACTAGACTGTGAATATTTATGCAAAATAAAATTTTTATACATCAATTCCAAGCTGTAGGAGCTAAAAATTTATTTTCCTCATTAATGATTTTTATATGTGAAAAGTAGTATATCGGCATTGTTAAACTTTTTTCCTATTTTGAATTACACCTACACATTTTTGTCATAAATGCATAAAATCTGCGGTCTAGTTATATGAGAAATGTATTGACAATCGTTCTAAACAACAACTAAAAGTAGCTGACACATTTGTTTCTAGTATTTCCAAAACACAATAAAATGTGAAATTTATTATGTAACTAATGTCAGTTATAGAATGTCAAATTTGTTATGTACGTCCACATCTGTGATCGGTACGTGATTCTTTTGTAGCAAATTTTTCACACTTTTCTACGTGTCAGCCCAAGGATTTTAAACATACAAATAAAATTTGCATCTCTTTTTCGCAGTTTTTAAGGTTCATTCAGAAAAGTACTCGCGAGTAGACAGCGGATCTTTATGCAAAATAAACATTTTTCATCGGAATTGCAATAAACTGGAGTGACATACAAATTTATTTTCTTTCTCAATATGTTTAGCAGATTGAAAATAATATACACCCCTGCTCAAAAATATGTGGACACTTTGTTGCAAGTATAATTTATTCTAATAGTACCAAATTGTACAATTTAATTATTAAAATCTCTTGAGTAAATAAAAGTTTCTTCGGCGGGGCTAATACTGTTTCAATCTACGATTATCCATTAGAGTGGCTTGCTGTCTTTTCAAGACAATAATAATAATTGATCTCTACACATCGATCGTGAAATGTTAGAATAAACTTGGAATAATTTTATCGGCGCTACAGTTACGATCAAATTCTACACTATATAGCTATTTTGTAACACTCAAACGTTTTCGATTCGGATTTGAATCTGTTACGTCATAAGACCACGTTTGCTATAGAATTGTTCTCTATAAGAGGTGTTTCGTCCTAAATAATAATAATAATTCTTGGTGAGATATCTAATGAATTTATTGTAAACTGTCAAACTAGACTGCATAGAAAATTAAACGTGTTGTCCACGTACTTTTGAGCGGCAGTGTAGCAGTACTTTTGAATTCTACCAATGGTTGTGCTGTTTTGAATTAAATCTTCCCCTTTTTGTCATAAATGCATAAAATCTGCAGTCTATTCGTGAGTAATGTAATCGTTTCTAACTCTTGATTTAAAAAAAACTGCAATTAACGTCGATAAGAGAAATAAGATAAAGAAAGTATTGGAGAACTATTGTGAGATTATGGAATTATACATAGACAGAAGATTCGTATCATTTCACTACCAATCTACGAGGGCCATTCAATAAGTAACGAGACAAATTGATATAGCTCAGAAACTGTTTATTCAATTAATACAATATTTTGGATACTTTTCGATATAATCTCCCCCAACACTTATACATTTGTCCCATTGTTCCTCTAATTTTCTTATGCCCCTAGTGTAAAATGTTTTTGGTTGCTGTCAGAGCCACTTTTGCACCTGAATCTCGACGTCTTCGTTGGAGCCAAATTTTTTGCCACGTGGAGCCTCCTTAAGGGGACCAAACACGTAAAAATCTCAAGGGGCAAGATCTGGACTATAAAAGGGCGTGAAAGAATCTCTCAACCCAGTTTTGAACTGGCAATGAAGCAATGAATCTCGTCAATGTGAAATTAAGGGAGAAAGTTAAAACTTCGACCGGTCGTCCACTTCGCTGCGCATCATTGACACTTTCGCGGCCATTTCTGAACTGTTCTACCCACTTGTAAATGTTTGAATGGTTTAATCACTTATTCCCGTACACGTTTAACATCCTTGCATGGATCTCACTACCATTAACACATTCTGCGACTAAAATCGGACTTGACATTTTGAACTGACTGAATTATAGGTTAGGTTTTCAAAATCTTGTCAAACAGCTGATCAAAAGTCGTTACAAGGATACCAACTTGAAATATAGAAAGTTTCGTATTGTTTCGTGGAACCGTTTAGGAGCTATAACAGTTTGTCTCGTTACTTATTACATGGCCCTTCGTATATAAACAAAAATGTAAATGCTCGTTTGTCAAAAATTGTCAAAAATCTTAAATCTCCGAAAGTTCTTCACCGATTGATTTGAAATTTTGACACAACTTTGCATTCGAATACGCGGGTGTTTTTACATACCCAATCTATATAAATAAAAATGTAAATGTTTCGTTTGTTCAAAATATTTCGTTAGTATTTTCTATTTTTTTTCTTTCTTCTTTGTTTTTTAGTTCGTGTTTCTTCCTTTTTTAATGTGCCGCATGCTGTTGGTAAACGTGCCCGGTACAACGTCTTTCAAGCAATTGAGAATTGTCAACGGCGTTACACTTGCCACTTTACGCAGTGAATGTCAAACACTGAATTTATTGGAGAACGACCGACACCGGAATGTATTCATTAATGACGCGTGCAACACGTCACATCCAAATCAAATTCGTGCATTGTTTGCGATCGTATTGACCGCCTGCTCTCCTTCATCTCCAACAGAGTTATGGGAGAAATATAAATCGCACATGGCTGAAGATATTTTCCGTCGAATACGCAAGGAAAATTCAAATATGAACATGGATTTCACAGCTGAAATCGAAGCGTTGATAATGATTGAAGATTTGTACTTAGAAATCTCGAACAAAGTTCTCAATCAATTGATCTGCTTCGTTCGATGTAGAATTGCGTCGTGAACAAAATGATTGTGTTGGCAAGAAAGTAATTTCGGTATTTTAAGGTGAAATAAAACCGAATTATTTATTCAATCAATGAACTTTAATCAATCAAATGTTTTCAATTCTGACAGTAACTGATTCAAGTGCGATTTCAGGTCATCATCATTAGCGAATGTTTCACCACTCAAAGAGTTTTGTAAACTTCGGAATAAATGGTAATCTGATGGTCCAATGTCCGGGCTATGTGGTGAATGTGACATCACTTCCCAATCAAGCTCTAATAATTTCTTACGTGTTATCAAAGATCGGTTGCAAGAGACAATGGTAAAACATTCACTGAAGATGATGACCTGAAATCGCACTTGGATCAGTTTTTTGCCGATAAGGACTATAAGTTTTATGAGCGCGGAATTATGAAGCTATCGGAAAGATGGCAAAAGATCATCGAACACAATGGAAAATATTTTATTGATTAAAGTTCATTGCTCGAATAAAAAAATTCGGTTTTATTTCACCTTGAAACACCGAAATTACTTTCTTGCCAACCCAATGCAACACGGGTGATCTTTTTTCGTACGTGCAATCAAATATTCCTGAGCTAACGCTTGAGCAAAAAGGCATTTACGATGAAATAATGCAAACCAGGCATTTTGAAATTAAACATATAGAAACGTGCGCTTTCTGTTTTCTTTCTTTTCCATTTAACCAAACTGTGCCACAGCAACGCGTGGCCGGGTAACAGCTAGTGCAAAATAAACATCCATAGAGTAATGTAGTATCTCTCTGTTACAATTTCTTTTTCATGTTTACGAGCCTATTAGTTTTAATTGGCTTTACTTGTGAAAAAAGAGTTGCTTTGTAATATTGTGAACTGGACTCGTAGAATCTTTGAAATCTTAAAATTCTGTAGATATTCGAATCTGCAACTGATCAAATTGATACAATTAATAGAGACGATTTTCTTACTTGACTTTCTTACCAGAAATAGTAACTTTATGTGCGCACACTAACCCAATCACTATCCCGACACTGAAGATAACGCGAATGAATATTTTAAGATAGAAAACTAAAAATTCCCAGAATTTTGAAATTGTAAAAGGTTTCTTTGTTCGTCAGAAAAATTTCAGTAGACGTGCTACCAATTATAAAACTGATTGGAACAATCATACGTGAAAACTAATCCATGTTGCTCATTTTCTATAGCCCAATAAAAGATTACGAACCGAAATAATATTTTACGGTTACTTAAATATTCAAGATTACGAGATATTTATGCATTATACAGTATCATTAAACAGAAGGTGCAAGAATATCTAAGTAAGATGAACCGTCTGAACGATTTCATATTTGAATATTGTGTCATTGAAAAATTTCAATAGAAGAGGAATCTCTGTTTAACCGAGTCGATATGAAAATTGCGAAAGTTCCATAAAAATCCATAGTCCACTTGTGATTCAGCTCACTTTTATAATCAGTAGCACAAATGTTAGTCGAAATGGTCCTATTCAATTTGCGATGCGCGAGAAAAACGATCACAGCTCGAACAAAAAAAAACCAAAAGAGAAATAAAAGAAAAGGACGAGAGTAGAGTGAAATAAAATAAAATAAAATGAAATAAAATAAAACGGCCGAGATTGTAATATTTTTGCGTAGTCTATCGAAGCACCAAGACCTAAGTTGCCAGAAACGGGACTCACCCTCCACGAAGAGGTTGTTGACGAGATGATCCAGCGGAGGATCGTCCGCGTTGCTATCCACCACGAGTTGTGAAACACTTCTGACTGTTCCGATGGCCGAGCGGGCCCTTAAATAGTCGTTTTGACGGGTGCAGACGTTACGATGGCTCGTGAGAACATTTCTGAGCACAATGCACCCTCTTTTCTTTGATCCCGTACGGTCGAGGGGTCGAAGGTCGCGCGAACGGAGATCTTTACCTGTTTCCGGAGCCAGCGAAGGGGATGTGCGTTTATTCGGGCACGCCGAACACGGCCGGAGGGATGATTAAGAGGGGAGAAAGGTGGTAACGGTCGTTTCTTTTTGCTGGCCCTTAGGGGAAGGGTGCAGGTTCGGATTCGTGAGAAATTGGACCGCGTGTGGGGAGAAAGTTCGGGGTATCTTTGAAATTTGAAACACCTTGCCGGCGACTGGGAAAATGTGAAATGATTCGCATAATACCCCCGTCGATTTTCCAGGGGTCCCATTTCGCGTACCTGACGTTCGAATCGCTTTAGATGTAGCATAGAATTGATAATATTTTTTAATATATTTATTATTATTATTTATTTATTATAAACGGGCTGAAGCCCTTTTTACATATGAGAAAGATACAGACTACTCGTATAATGACAAAGAAGGTACATGCACAGAAAGGAGAATTTTGATAGTGGTACAATCGATATGGTATTATCATATAATGTTTATATATTGTTTATTTATAATGGTCGCATTAACATCGAGGTCATTAGCGACCACTTTTGGTATACAATTATAAATACAATGTTTCGTTAGCACAATAATACATGTATCTAACGTGGTCGAAATAATGATAGATTTACTAGCCGCGTCGGCTGGTTTACTGCTTCTAATTTTATTTTCGTTTTCGGAAGTGTACTGTGGCATTTGTTTTTATTTCGCAAGAATGTGCTCTACACATTGTGCAAGCGGTCAGTCGACTATCAACGGTATCAGTGTAAAGAATGTTTCAAAAATACTTTGAAAATTATCGACTACAAGATACGAAATAATCTTAGGTTCACGGAGAAATATTTCAATATTACTATCGACAGTGCAGTTTTTTGAACGTTTTTGTATGGTAAGTACACAGATTTATGAAGTTTAAAAATTATACAAAATATTTTATGTTCGTTTGATATTATTAAAGCGCAATGACACGGGAAAATCGTTAAATGCCAACGAAAAGGGCCAAATTGTTGCGTTCCACAATACGAGTCTCTCTAACAGAAAAATTGCACGAAGATTGAGAAGGTCATTAATTATAAATGTCATAAACAATTTTTTAAAATTAAAAGAAAAATACGACAGTAAAAGATCATCCAAAAACAATAACACATAGGGAAAAAGGTAAAATTTTTCAAGAAGCACGGCAAAATATGCTTGATGCCTCTAAAATAAAAATGGAATTAGACTTGCCAGTTGGTGTTCGACGTGTACAAGCAAGTTCTGAGATCGAGTGGGACACTTGAACATTCTAAAAAACCTCTGTTAACTAAATTCCACAAGCAGGAGAGATTAAAGTTTGCAGAATATCGTATGTCATGGGCCGAAAAGTGGAAGACAACGATTTTTTCTGATGAAAAATATTTAATTTGAACGCCCCAAATGGGTTTTAATATTACCGGCACAATCTGCGAGATAAAAAAATGTAAAAATGTCAAGAGTCCATGGAGGAGGATTCGTAATGGTTTGGGCTGCATTCGGTTGGAACGATAAGACTTCGATAATGTGGTTCCCTCCAAAAGCCAATGCTGAAAAATATCAGGAACTATTGGAATACGTACTGGATGTTTATGGCGACAAGATTGGTGGACCTAATTTAATATTCCAACACGATAATGCAGTAATACATCGTGCAAAAACTATTAAAAACTACTTCGAGAGGGTAAAAATTGAAGTTTTACCACGGCCATCATGGAGTTCGGACTTAAATCCGATTGAAAATCTTTGGGGAATGTTAGCACGAAAGGTATACGGCAATGGAAAACAGTATACAGGGTGAATTCGATAAAGCAGGACACCTAAAAATCTCCGTTACTCCGGTACAACATTACGTTAACGAAAATATATCATTCCATTTAAAAAAACATCGATAACCTTGAAATCTCATAAAAATGACCTTGAAATTTTTTTTCCCTTGCACCGTTATATGTGGCCCTTCAAACAGTGTAACTTTGTCCTACGAAGTTTTTTTGTACAACGAAAAGTAACGGAGATATTTAGGTGTCCTGCTTTATCGAATTCACCCTGTAGAACTGTTTCAGAATTGAAAAATGGGATTAGAAATGCGTGTTCTGAAATTAAATTAGAAACATTAGAAAAATTAATTTAATCAATACCATGCAGAATATTTGAAGTTATAAAACACAATGGAGGTCCAGCTAAGTATTGAATTATTTTTATTTTCTTTCTTCTTTTAATGTTTATGTAAAAATACATAATGTACCTATGTTTATTTCGCAACTAAATCTCAAGTTTTGTAATAGAAAATTTGTAATTGATACTAATTAACATTGTGTTATTCAATTGAGGTGTGTATTTTGTTAATTATATTAGAATTAATAAATAATAACAAGCATTAAACACAACATTATGTCAACAAATTGAAGTGAGCCTATCGTTATTTCGGCCACTGTATGTATTTATTTTATTTTCAGCCTTACAGCTAAGAAATGTGACTTGGTTTACAATTAACCTAACTTTACAGATTTATCTTATTCACACATTCGGTCCATATCTTTTCACACTCTCTTTCTTTGTCTCACTCATTCCTACCCTGACCTACTCTGATAATATCCTAATTATTACTAACCCAATTATTGCATCCTTCCCTATTTCCTAACATCTGTTTTTGGTTTGATATTTTCTTTGGTGTATTTATGCTCTCTTTTCTCTCCTTCTCCTCAACTTCTCCAACCACTCTTCGAAATTTCTATCTTTCCTTCCGCTCACTAGATCCTCGATCCTGATCATTTCTCTCATTATCCCTGCATTTTTTTGTTGAATGTTCTAGGCTTCCATACTTGTCCACACAAAGGTCGCATCCTCTCGCCTCGTCCTCCAGCCAGTATTTGTTCCAATTCGCTGTATTTCCGTATCTTGCCCGTGCTACGTAGCACGATAATACGTGAGTGTGGATATAATTAAATTTTGTGGTATAAGTCTACTTTTTTGAGGAAAGTAAGAACGAGTGCAATGGTCTTTTGGTCGTTGAGACAAATTGGATTAATCTTCAGTCAGATTGGTTGGAATGTTGTGGGCTTGTCGTTGTGCTTAAAGGGCTGGGCATTCGACGAGGATATGTTCGATAGATAGTGGTATGTTACACGAGGGACAGAGAGTTGGAGGGTTTTTCGTAATTTGATAGAGGTGTGTAATTTTGATAATATTATTATTATTTATTTATCATTGCTTTAAACCAAGCGGTTTATACAGCGAATACAGTATTATTACATTTGGTTTACATTAAATTGGTGTTACATCGTTTCTAAATTTCTACGGAGCATTGTTTGAGAAAATTATAAATTAACACGAAGAGGGAAACAGTACCTGCTTTTGAGAAGCTTTCCCAGATAGCACAAAGCTTGCTAAAAGACGTCTTTTATACGCCTGCCGCAAGCTGTAAGTCCGTCTTAAAGACTTACGTAAAGACTTTTTTTCGTCTTTAATTGGTCTTTGACACGTCTTTGATACAAAAGTTACGTCTTACAGACCGCTTTTATACGTCTTTTACAAACTTTTGTTTGACAAAAAAGACGTCTAAAAGATGTAGCTTTAAGACCTCTTTTTGGCATCTTTTTGTGCATCTTTTATACGTCTTTTTAGGGGTCTTTCAGACAGCTTTTCAGCATCTTTCAGGAATTTTGCAGGCGTCTGTTTTGGGGCCTTTTATGCGTCTTTTACACGTCATTTTAGGTATATCATATTAGGTATTTTCAGGTATATTTTGTAATATATTTTGCAACAAATATATTTTGTAATGTACGTATATACACATACAAATTAATTAAAATTATATTATTAAAGGTAAAATAATGAATTATAATATCTGCGGCTGCTGTCTGGTTCGTTGAGCAGGATCCGCAAAAGCTTTGATGGTCCCAAGCGCCTTTAGCGTAGCATTCTGCCTTGAGTGGCAATTGCAGCAGCTCCTTGACTCCTCTTCCTCCTGCCTTCTTTCATACTCTCTGCGTCTGCTTGTGAGTAGCGATTCCTCGCTGGTGGCAGTAACTGAAAATAAAATATGTTTTATGGAAAAAAGATATACCAGCTAATTACAATAAGATGATGATAAGAGGATGAGATGTACATCCGATGAATTTTCCCGCACTCGCAGCACTTACCACTTACTTCTTCTTGTTCGGCGATAACAATGTTTTCACTTTATAAGTTAGGATTTCGCGTGAACTATGCACTTACTACTTTTTGCGTTTTTACGCTACTCGAGTACATAACCTGACACAAACTATTCACGTTAGGCAGGTTTCATGAAACACATTTGTATATTCGACGCGATGCATACACATTTAGATCCCGCTGATCCCACGCGCAAGAAATCAATTATTTCGCTCGAGTCGTGCGACGCTGTTTTCGCGTCTTTTTCACGGCAAAAATGAGACGCAAAAAAGCCGCCTGCCTTCAGCCGTAAAAACGACGACTGCAAAAAGACGACTTTTTAGACGTGTAAAGACGCCTTTTTGAAGACGTCTTTTTCACGGCAAAAATCAGATGCAAAAAAGTCGTCTTTTTGAAGCAGTCTTTTTCACGGCAAAAATCAGATGCAAAAAAGTCGTCTTTTTGAAGCAGTCTTTTTCACGGCAAAAATGAGACGCAAAAAGACATCTTTTTAAACGTGTAAATGTCGCCTTTTTGAAGACGTCTTTTTCACGGCAAAAATGAGACGCAAAAAAGTCGTCTTTTTGGAGCCGTCGTTTTTACGGAAGGACAACTTTTTAGACGTGTAAAAGACGTCTGTATGGGCCGTAAGACGTAAAGACGTAAAAAAGACGAGAAAAAGACGACTTAAAGACGGACTGTGCTATCTGGGTATGTACCTATCTGCTTGAGCAACGGTGGAATAAGATTATTTATTCAGAAAGGACTTTTGAATAATTATGCGTCGATTTGTGTGTGTACACTGAATATTTAACAGTAAAAAGAGATAAGGGCGATATTCTGACACATAAGTTTACAATAAAATAGGTTGTAAAATACAGTTGTATTTTGATTATTTCAAATAACACGTACTCAAATGAAATAATTTACAGTCAATCATTTATAGCTCATAAACCAATGGATCAATTTCGATGAAATTTTCAGTATGTATACAAATTTATATGAATCAGCACAACACATTTTCAAAATTTTCGTTACAGGTATAAATAAAAAGGTTGTAAAAAGAAACTGTTACTATTTCTTCAAATTGTTTCAAAATTTTCATTACATATCATATCATATACCTCCTCAAAAGAATTAAGGGATCACCTCTGCGAAGCCGAAAAATTGCCAGCGGTTTACATGATCATAACTCCGGCCAAAATTGCTGTATCGATATCGTTAAACAGTGGTTTGAAAGCGTGAAACCTCTAGTTTCAGATGCTCTGTTTCAAATTTTTGCTATGTTGTTTTTTTACAAAGTTATAGCGAGATAAAGACAACATTGACGGTTAACAAAAATTTTGTGCTACTTTGTAACATCACACGGGGTGAAACAAATTTTTTTGATAAATCGCGTTAATATTATTTGGAAGGGCTATATTTCCTGTATAAAATGTGTGGTTGTTGATTATTGTGCGATTTTTTTTATTCCAGTTATTCAACATTGAAGTAATTGTGGCTTTTTGGGTTATAACTGTGCTATCTGGGTTGTTTCCAACATATTACGTTCGTTTTCATAGTCTGGGTATTGCCATATAACATGATTTAGGTTTTGGACTTCTGCTCCGCAATTGGCAAGCACTGTTAGCTATAAAGTTAACCCTTGCCAATGAACCGTTTAAATTATAGTGATTGGCATTACATCTATTAACAAAAACCAAAAAATCTCTGGAGTGCCCAGGTCCAGTATACCAAGGCTTACCTTTGTCCTTGCGATAAAATCGAACTAACCAGTAAACCAGATCTGCCAGCTGGCCCAGCCTGTCGAGCCCGTGACGGGCAGAATTGGGGCCGGTCGGCTCGGAATCTCATTTCTTGATAATACAAAGGACACGGGGTTGTTCAGTAGTCAAGAACGCTAGATGAAAGATCGATCTAGGGCGCTATCTCTCTCAAAAGTCCTATGTTTTCGTTTACGAGACGAAATTTGCATTATTCGCCAGCATGTATAGGTACGATGTGCAGTAAGATGAATAATGCAAATCACGCCTCGTAGACGAAACAATAGGCCTTTTGAGGAAGACAGCGCCCTAGATCGATCTTTTATGTAGCGTTTCTGACTACTGAAAAATCCCATTTTTGTATTATCGAAAAATGAGAGGGCGAATCCCGCATCCTTGCAATTCTGGAAAAAGTAGTTTACTCAAGTAAGACGGGAACACCTAAATATCTTCCGTATTTACAGTCCTATCAGAAAACTTCAGAGGACAAAGTGACACTATTGCAGGGGGCAAGTATAATGGTAAAGAAAAAAATTTTTTATGTCGCGTTTTTTAACGAAATTTCAAGGTCACCGATGTTTTTTTAAATGGAATAGTATATTTTTTTACGTTCGCATGATAGACAATAATAAACTGAATTTAGTCGATACCAACTTTTTGACCTTGAAAAACCTTGAGCAAGAATAATCATGTTGGAGCGGATAAAATGTGGAAGTTTAAAACTTACGCGTTGTTTACGTCGGGTTGACCTTTACAAACAACAATGAATGTTTGAAATATTTTTCATAGTAAACAGCGTATGTTTGTGTTAGAGTATGTATCATTGAGATCGTTAACAGAAGGTTAATCGGTTAGAATAAGTACGTTGTTCCTTCCGCATTATTCGAATTCGAAACGTGAAAGTGATAACAACGCGTTATACTGTACAGAAACGAATCGATATGGTTTTCACTTATGGCGAGAGCCTCCAATCTTTGAGGCAAGCAGTACATTTGTATCGTGAAAAATTTGTGAATCGTATTTGTCCTTCGTTACACGCATTTTCCGTTGTGGTAAAACAATTTAAAAATACCGGTAGCGTAAGTTCTAAAAATCGTAATAAACAAAGAGTTGTAACGCACGAAGAAAATAGAATTAATATCCTAGCTGCGGTATCTAATGATCCGCATGTAAGTTTGCGACAACTTGAACAAGAGTCCGGTATTGGCACAAGTAGTATTTCACGAATACTGCAAATAGAAAAGTTTCACCCGTATCGCTTGAGTTTACATCAGGCATTGTCTGCCACCGACTACTTTAATCGTGTCCGGTTCTGCCAGTGGGCACGATATCGATTAGAAGTGGACAATACTTTCTTTCGCAAAGTTCTTTTTACGGATGAGGCATCTTTTACCAATCATGGCCAAGTAAATTTGCACGATACGCACTTCCGGTCAGCTGAGAATCCACGATGGTTAAGAGAAGTAGAAAAGCAAAGACCGTGGACCGTTAACGTATGGCGTGGAATTTTATGCGGTAAAATAATAGGCCCGTACTTTGTACAAGGAACTCTTACCGGTATAAAGTATGCTGCATTTTTACGCCAGGATTTGTCGGGCCTTTTAGAAGAAATTACGTTATTTGATCGGGAGCGCATGTGGTTTCAACGTGATGGTCGTCCAGGGCATTATTCTAAAGTTGCTGGAACGGTGCTAAATACGAAATATCCTGGACGCTGGATTGGGCGACGAGGAACAATTCCATGACCAGCCCGTTCTCCGGTTCTGACACCATTGGACTTTTATCTATGGGGCAAGATAAAATGTATCGTGTACAAAGATAAACCCACAACGCCAGAGGATATGCGGCAAAGGATTACTGCAGCATGTGCTTCAATTACGTCTCAGGATATCGACAATGCCTACAGATCATTTATTACAAGATTGCAATATTGCATAAACGAGGATGGTCACCATTTCGAACATTTATTACGATATGTAAAGGTCAACCCTACGTAAACAATGCGTAATCTTTGCTGGAACACGTAAGTTTTAAACTTCCACATTTTATCCGCTCCAACATGATTATTCTTGCTCAAGGTCATTTCAAGGTCAAAAAGGTGGTATCCACTAAATCCAGTTTTTGATTGTCTATTATGCTGATGTAAAAAAAATATACTATTCCATTTAAAAAAACATCGGTGACCTTGAAATTTCGTTAAAAAACACGACATAAAAAATTTGTTTCTTTACCATTATATTTGCCCCCTGCAATAGTGTCACTTTGTCATCTGAAGTTTTCTGATAGGACTGTAAATACGAAAGATATTTAGGTGTTCCCATTTATGTGGGACACCCGGTATACGTGCTGCCGAATAATGCAAATTTCGCGTCGTAAACGAAAAAATAGGACTTTTGAGGGAGATAGCGCCCTAGATCGATCTTTTATCTAGCGGTTTTGATTACTGAAAACCCCCATTTTTGTACTCTCGAGAAATGAGAACGGGAATCCCGCACCCTTGCAATCCTGGAAAAAGGAGTCTACCCATTTAACCATTTAATTTGAAAAAAGAAATGATATCGATATCTTCATTAGATTCCGAGAAACAGCTTGTAACACTTTACCTGGCACACCCTGTATAAAAATATGAAGCATATTAACACAATGTAAGCAGATGGGGAATCATGCACGAACGAAAGTTTAAACTTTTAGATTTTTCAATATATCTTCAGAAAATTATTACGAACGAATTGAGGTGCTTTTCCTGATAAAAATGAGTCCAAACTCGAATGTAATGGAAGAATTTTTATGATACGTAATGTTATGATAAAAATTATCTTATTGAAGATGATAGTCCAAACGATGTCGTGTTTGGACTCATTTTCATCGGGATACTCTCTACAACTTATTCGTATTAAAAATAATATTCGTATTAAAAATATAAAAGTTTAAAGTGTCAATAATGCTTGATTCTCCATCTGCTTACATTGTATGCCGTTTGTCAGTCGCCGAGCCTTTGCATAAAGCATCGAGACTTTTGGAGGAATCATTTGGGAATCGATACTTCTCGATACCTACAGTATATTTATTATTTATTATTGTTTCGATGCTTGTGATACCAATACCAGCCAGTGTTCATTTCAGCAATACTCGTATCAAATGTCAATACCAAGCATTTAAGTTTATGACACGTATCAAACCTTCCAAACAATTACTCGAGTATCAAATTGCTTAAAACTCATGAGAAAAACTGATATCACGCCCATCACTAATTTGTGTCCTACTCTGGTCTGAATAACTTTAGAATTTAGAAGTTAGAATCGGGTGTCAATGAAATCGTTATTAGAACTCTTAGTTTGTTTACATTCTGTACACTTAATTACGTTATAAATGTACAAGTTTTATAACCTGATTCGTAAATTTAATATTACTTAAACGTAAATATATAAGTTTCAGCGTCTTACGCAACAGAAATACATAATCATCGACCTTCTGCGTTTCAACTGGTTCATGCTACCGACACTCAAACCCGTCATCTTGTTTTTCTGTCTCCTTCATCTATTATTCGAGTCGTTGAAAGCGGTTCTTCGGGGAGAAGATCCAGTTTAACTCGCAACCGTTGATCTTTTCTTCTTCTTACCTTAACCTGTTTCTCGACCGTAATATCCCTACAAAGTATGTTGTTATTGTGATATCGATTAATTTGAATAAAACTTTGTGAGGATGCCGCTGCCCAGATAGCACAAAGCTTGCTGAAAGACGTCTTTTATACGCCTGCCGCAAGCTGTAAGTACGTCTTAAAGACGTACGTAAAGACTTTTTTT
>CM052197.1:961448-979974 GCA_028455805.1 Lasioglossum figueresi
GCAACGTACACTTTTGTTAGACTTGTTGCCGCATTTAAGGCGGATTTTTAAGTATTAATAAATAAATAACGAAGCCGAAATCGCAATTTCTTTATTCTTCATTTTCGTCTTATATTATCGTCGAGGACCACCCCTTAAATTTTCTCCCACCTGTTGTCGAACACCCTGTATAGAATACTACTTTCTATGCACTGATTGAGGGAATATTCCTCTTTGTCTTCGAAAGTACCTTATTACAATTCAGAAATTTTTATACCGTTGGGCGGGATTCGAACTGGAAGACTACCGTTTATACTGGATCATGTACTTCCTCGCTGAGCCATGCGAACCTATATTGTTAAATTGATTATTTTTCATTCTTATAAAGGATCAAATCATATCGGATCATGTAATTATCAGAAGAGATAAACTTCTATTAAAAATGAAACCTGAATATTTGAAGGCTCAAATGATACATTATCATAAATTGTTATAAATAAATATATGTACCAGTGCACTACTACATGTATAATATAATACTTGTATACTTCCATTAGCTAGAGATTACAACAATACCGATTTTGACTACTAAGAAACCCTAAGCAGTCTTTGGATTATTGTGTCCACTAACACACAGTTATGCACGGACCGACGGCTCCAGAAAGACGACTTTTTAGACGTGTAAAAGACGCCTTTTTTGAAGCCGTCTTTTTCACGGCAAAAATGAGACGCAAAAAAGCTGTCTGCCTTCAGACGTAAAAACGACGGTTCCAAAAAGACGACTTTACAGATGTGTAAAAGACGCCTTTTTGAAGCCGTCTTTTTCACGGAAAAAATGAGACGCAAAAAAGTCGTCTTTTTGGAGCCGTAAAAATGACGGATGTAAAAGACATCTGTATGCGCCGTAAGACGTAAAGACGTAAAAAAGACGAGAAAACGACTACTTAAAGACGGACTGTGCTATCTGGGTGTGTCCCCGCGTGAATACTCAGCCTTCTTGTTTACGTATTTTATCTTGAAAGACATTTACCAGTTATTATATAACTTATCACAAAAAGATAATTTCTCATAGTCCCTCTTTCGTAACTCGAATCTGAAAAATATCCACAATTTGGTTAAATTGAAGCAAAGAGACAACATTTTATTCCGTTTTAGGATAAATCATTAGAGGTGTATGCTAGAACCCGAAAATGTCGAGTCGAGTAGAGACAAGAATTTTTTCGAGATCAAGAATGAGTTCTCGGAAATTTTCGAATTCCCGTAAATATTTGAGATTCTCGAAGGAATTGAGTTTCCTGAAAATTTCGAGAATATGAAGTATGTACATATGACACGCTTTAAAAGAATTCGTGATGGACAACATCCTAGATAGCACAGAGACATCTCAAAAACAGCTGTAAGACGCCTGCCGCGGGACATTCGGACGTCTGTAAGACGTCTGAACGGCTCCCGAAAGTCTCCTGGGTGTCTTGCGATACAAACTGATACGACTTATTGTTAGAGACGTCTTCAGGCGTATTTTAGACGTAGTTTAGGCATCTTTTAGACGTAGTTCAGGCGTTTTTTAGACGTAATTTAGGCGTTTTTTAGACGACATCTACGAAAAGACGTCTTTTAGGCGCCTTTTTAGACGAAATATCCGAAAAGACGTTTTTCCGACGTCTTTTTAGACAACATATCTGAAAATACGTCTTATTTCTTACGTAAAAGCGACATCTCCATATAGACGCCTCTAAGACGTCTTAAAAAGTCTTTTGGGACGTAAGACGTTCGGACCAAACACGACGTAAAACAGACGTCTACGAGATGTCGGGTGCTATCTGAGATGCATTTCATTTGTATTATATTAAATATATAATATATGTATATAAAGAATAAATTATTTCGGGAATTATATTTTCAGGAATTCCGATAAATTCCCGTCCGATAAATTAACCGTCCCGAGTTCGAAAAAAAATTCGTGTTCCCGACCCGACACGATATTTTTGGTTCTCGCACACCCCTGGATGTTTCATACATTTTTGGGTTCTCGGACATCCCTGCAAATCATAGAAGATCATGAAAAATGATTTTCCAAAAGAAAAAGAATGTCTATGAACAAAGATTTTAGAAAAATATCGGTAAAACAGATTACATTAGCTCGCTCGATAAACACCGTTTAGATAACTACTTTATCGACAGTTGATACAGTCGAAATTATCGACTTACTTTTACCAACAGAGGTCCTACACGATCGACGGAACAATATTCGCATTGGGGGAGCATCCGCCATATTTGTACCGTTCTCCATTTCTACATTCGGATAGTAATAATCTGGCTTAAGAAGAATTATAATTCGTAATCGGTGATTGTAACGTTGTTGGGGCTTGAAACCGCGCGTTTTCAGCGTTACTAGCGGAGTGAACAATGTCGTAAGTTGTGAGTTAAATAGACGAATAGTAGCAATGACTGTCAGCTGGGAGTGTGGCGGCTCCTGTAATCCGGCTACTCGGAGGCTAGTTGTGTTGGAGGGTCTGAGGTCGGGGGTCCCTGTTGGTACGGGATTCACGTTGACAGGGCGTCCGCACTAAGCTCGCCATCAATATGGCCACCCTTGAGGAATCGAGGGCGGCCAGGTTGGTTAAGGAGAGGCGAACCGGGCCAGAGGGGGAACCCAGCAGCCAAAAGTCTCCATGGCGGGCAGTAGTGGGATCGCGCCCCGGAGTGGGACCGCATCGACAGCTTGGTCAATATGACTCGACACATAACTTTTTTTTCTTTTTTTCTCAACATTTTAACCATTCATCATTTTAACCATCCCTGTACATATAATATCGTACTATTACTTTTCTATTTTATTTTTAAGTTTAAATTATTATTTAAAATCCTTATAAAGACTCTTGCGCTTCTCTCAGTCATTACCGTCTTCAATAGCACAAGTTTTCTGGATAAAATAATATTTTACACGATTTTATGTGGTGGAATTGTTATCTTTTCCGGGTATGCATTTATAAAGAATTTTACATTTTTTGCGCAGAGTTCGCATCGACAGCTTGGTCTATATGCCTCGACACATTACTTTATTTTCTCAACATTTTAACCATTATCCATGTACATATAATATCGTACTATTACTTTTGTATTTTATTTTTATGTTTAAATTATTTAAAATCCTTATATAGCCACACTTGCGCTTCTTTCAGTCATTACCGTCTTCAATAGCACAAGTTTTCTGGATAAAATAATATTTTACACGATTTTATGTGGTGCAATTGTTATCTTTTTCAGTCTATACACATTTATAAAGAATTTTGGTTGCACTCGGTTAAATAAAGAACTACATTTTATGCGTATATATGTACAGATAAAGAATATGTTCAGGAACAAAAGGGAGAAAATGAGACAACTCTTATTGGCATAGAAGAAGACAAACATTATTACGACAGAAATTTATTATTTTGTAAATATATAGTATGTCCCAAAAATTTACTTCCTTGAAACGGGTGATTCCAGAGGTCATTTAAAGTCACTTTTTCCATTACGACAATATTCTCCGCGTTTTGAAAAACACGGACCAATCAGAGTGCAACTACAGCTGACGGATTCCGACTCGGCCAATGCAAACGCCAGGCTCAGCGCGAGCCGCTATAGCTGCGTTCTGATTGGTCTATGTTCTGCACAGTGTTGCGAGAACCCGAAATATCGGGACGGATACCCGAAAATTTCAAGATTCTCGAATTTATCGGGATTTCCGAAAAAGTAGAGATTCTCGAAATAATTTATTCTTTATATATTTAATATAATATACGTATTTAATTATTATATAAAATTCTTTCCATTGAAAGAATGTTGTCCATCACGAATTCCTTTCAAGAGTGTCATATTCTCGAAACATTCGGGAAACCCGATTTTTTCTCGAGATTTCGGGTTCTCGCACACCCCTAATTGCTATTTTGTTATTGCAATAATTTGAAAAGTAATATTTAAATTCAACTCTGTAAATGCGTATGAAAAAGACGTAATCAGTGGGACATAAAAAATGTTTATTTTTTTTATTATTACTAATTAAATATATCCTTTCATTTGTTTCTTATTGTGTTTTCCTTTCGGTACTGAATACGATACACGAAAAAGCTCCAAATTGGTAATGTGTATATGATCGATTGCTAAACGATAAAGTACACGATATCTCAGGATAATATTTTTAAACAAAAACGCATACAAAAAGAATACAAGGTGTATATTTTCTTTTTATAATTTTTGTTTTTCTTTCTTGGCTTGTTCAGCGAGTGTTTCTAAACGATCATACTCTGCGATTAAAGCATCAATTTCATTTGCAGAAAGAATTCTTGTCTTGGTTTTACCATCCTCTCTGGTTAATGTGGCCATTTCAACTGCAATAAAACAAGTAAAGAGTTAAAAACCTTGTAGGCTACTCCGATTACAAAAATCACATGTAAAAATTAGATTTACCTTTGTCTGAAGACAATTTATTCATATCTAAAGTTTTTGAAAGCACTTTTATAGCTAATGCCATAGCATCCTTTAATGTTTTTTCACCATCTTTATACTCTTGCTTTAACGACGATACTGCTGCAGCTGCATTGTTTCCGATACAAGTGGCCTTCCATCCTCCATAATTTCCACTCGGATCCGACTGGTATAATTGGTACCCGTAATGTTTATCCCATCCCATATACAGAATTGAAACTCCAAACGGTCTTTTTCCACCGTACTGTGTATACGCTTGTTTTACATCGCAAAGCCAAGACACAAGTTGTTCACATGGAATTGGTTCTCCATACTGCAGAAGATAACGTTGCGCGATAAGGCGCAATTCATTTGTTAGTACATTTGCGTCCGAAGTAATACCAGCAACAGAGCAAACAACATCGTCGTTCAGCTTATAAATCTTTTCAGAGAAAAAAACTTCGTCTAAAAGTTTGTTTGTGTTACGCCTTTCTGCTGCTAGTAGAATTCCATCGTTCGCTAAGATACCAAGGCAAGTACCCGCATGGCTGATAGCTTCCATTGCATATTCTACTTGGTATAAGCGACCTTCTGGTGAGAAGATCGTTGTACGTGTATCATACCGCCGTGCCTATAAACAGAATACTACCAGTTAAATATATATAATTATAAGTAGACTGCGGATCTTTATGCATTTATGGCTTATGAAAATTTTCAAAAAGTGCCAGAACATATTCTTTGACAGAATTTAGTCAAATTTTGATATACTTCAGATCTACAAAGGCTACTAGCACTAAAAATAATATTTTATTTTGTTCCACCTTCTTAAAAATTGTCTCAAAAAATTACAAATTGTATAAACTTCTGCAGTCTAATGATAAGTATTTCCTAAAAGATAATTTTAACATTCTATATTAGTTTCTCATTCGTAAACATTAAATATATTAATAACAACGGATAGATAAAATTACAGCATTATTTACAATTAGATCTATAATAGATCATGTAGACTTAACCTCTAGATGCACTGTTAATGAAAGTAATGCAAAATAATGAAATATATTCGAGTGGAAGCTTTTACTTAGTATAAGACTAATTCCATATGATCGCAATGTAATTTGATGTTAAGAAAATTAATTATTCTGTCATTGTTATAGAGAAAACATTATTATTGTCCGATGACAGTGCAATTTATATAACCTAGTCGGCATAGTTTCACTCAGAAATTCATGAAAATAAAACAATAATAAGAATAATAATTAAAATATATAAATATTAAATAAATTTATCTGATATTTACCATTATGCGGAACTTTTACTATTACAATTACAACACTTGAAAATGTAAACTTGCAAGTTGACACTATAGGCATAGAGGTCTCTTACAAAGATGAAACCACTGTTTTTCGAGAACAAATTTGCCATGTCACAGACGCAGAATATCCTTATAGAGATGAAACTCCGACATTTCTTAAGAATCAATTTCTAATACGCATGCGTAGAATAAGTTAGCTCCATTTTGTTCACAACTTGTGGCTTTCCAAGTATATTTATGCATTATTTCGTAAACATTTGGAAAAATGATGCAAACTTGTTGCACAAAGAATTGTATATATATATGAATATATATATATATATATATATATATATATATATATATACATACATACATATAAGGAACGACAAAACCGAGATACAAATATATTTTTTTACAAGTATCTTTTTGTTCGTACTATTCTTTTTTTAAATAAAGTAAGATTTGAGGACATAAATACAAAATTTTATATTATCAATATCTATATTAAAATTTAACTTTTTCCAAATTATAATTGACAAAATGAATTAGCCATATTTAAAATATTAAGATTAAGCTAAAAGTGGACGAGTAATAAAAGAAAACATATAAATATCAGTTACAGTTTTCATGAATGTTTATACAGAATGAGATGTGGCAACGATTCCCCTTTCCTCTCTAGGTTTATACTTTAGATCGTGGTACTGCGACCTCTCAACAGACTATAGCACTTTGCCCACATCCGTCATCTGGTAGATGAAGTAATCTTGGAACGTGGCATGTTATTAGAAGCCAGGTGTATATAAAAGCATATATGGTGTAAGACCTAAGATAGACATGGTAAGGGGTCGTCTCAGGCTGTGACATGAACTACCTATTGTTCTTATACAGTGGTTTTTGATTTGGAAGAAATCAATTGAAAAATGTCTGCACAAGGATCACCAGTTAAAATTAAAGAATTACGTCTGCCTATGTCAAGAGTGAAAACAATTATGAAAAGTTCTCCGTATGTTGACACAATAGGGCAAGATGGTTTGTATTTAGTTACGAAAGCGACGGTAAGTTGAGGTTAAGTGACATCAAATTATCATTTCAATTTTTAAGACCAATAACATCCATTAAATTTTTACAATATCTTTTAGTCTAATAAATATTCAGAAGCAATTTGTGGATCTATTTTTTAGGAACTATTTATACATTATCTGACAGAAGAAGCACATTCACAATGCAAGAAAGGAAATTTCTTGGATTATAAACATTTGGCAGAAGTGGTACAAACAAATGATACATTGGAATTTTTAAGAGAAATAATGCCTAGAAAAATAACGGTTAAACAATTCAAAGAAATGGTGGCTGCCAAGGACTCAAACAGCAGTTCAGAAAGTAGCTCCGATTCGGATAGTGACAGTGAATCCGACACAGATTCCTGTACCGACAGTGATGATAGAAAAGTAGAGGACGACAATTTATCGAATAGTGAGCATGGAAGTGATACAAAGGAAAATGGTAAATGTGATTCGATCAGTGACAAAAGCGAAGCCAGTGGGAAAAGTGACAGTGAAGACGAAACAAAGTGATAGAGCCATAGACATTTATTCTTCATGAACCTTTCTTTAAAGTAGACTTACCTACTTATTACTAAATAAACAATGTAATTTTACAAATATTTGATACTTTAAACTAATAGTTTTAGAAATTTGCTATTTTTGTATGGATCATATATTAAACAGAATAACCTTCATTCGTGCTAGAACCTCTCGTTCGTAAAACTACATATTTTATAGATATGTAAGATTTTGAGGGAATCGGTCACAGCAGGACTCGAGCCCGGACCTTGGGATTCGTAGCTATCACCTCCTGAGCACTCCCACGAAACCCTCATACAATTCTTAGTCTCCATACGCATTTGGTCTGGGAGGTCCTGATTCAACAGATATATTACAAGTAGATTTTAAGATTTTAAACATATACATGATGTATTTATTTTCCACATTGTAGCAATCTAAAAAGCTGTTTGCTACTTTAGTTCAGTATTAAAACAAAATAAATGCCTTAACTTCTGTAATACTTGTTTCTCTTTAACTATATCGTTATTTATTTATGTCAATGACATATTGGCACGTTACAAATTAGTTTGCTGCGTTCTCATAGCGTTTATAGAAATTGCAAAAGTTTTAAAATAGCATACTTCCTACAGTAACCATTTTTTAAACTTTATTCTTGATGTAATTTCTTATACGTCGATACCGACTCGTATCCATCCTCGTTCAGTTTAATGGCTAAGAAATAAATTTCAGCCAGAGCTATAATTAATGCACAAATTATGCCCAATAGTAATCTAAATCCAAAGTCTAAACTCCCAACTATTAATTCTACACCTATAAATCCAAAAGCAAAGCCTGCTAATACAGAAAATATAAATTGTGCAACAGCTATAAGTTGTTTATTTATTTGCTTCACTGAAAATAAAGAAAGTATATGTATATATAAAATTGATTACACAAAATGTATATTATGATTGAAAAATCTTACTTTGGTACGAAATAGTATCTTCTGGCAAATGTTTTCTAGTGGAGTCAACGTTTTTAGTCATAGCTTGATATTCTTTAGCATCTTGTTGTGCTTTTAATTTTTTTATTCTAGCTTCCAATTCAGGGTTTCTTGGTATAACCTTTGGTGTGGGTAATCTTATATCTGTTCCTTCTAAGAGTTCATGCAAATAAACTTTATCTTTTCTTGTCTTTCTATAATTTTCTAGATACTTATTTAGCCACCTTATATCGTCCAGTTTCAAAGAAACCTGCTTCTCTTTGTCTCTACTTGTCTTTTTTAAAGCAATAATACCCAATGGAACATCGCTTGTTTTCTTAACATTTTGTGTAACAAATTCTGTTAACGTTTTACTCGGTATTATCCTAATACATGGGTCTTCAATTGATTCAACTGGCATTCTTATATTATTTGTTTAAATACAAACTTTCTATTACAAGCAAAACGGTATTATCAGCACAGTTTTATGCATTACATAAAGAATCAATATTATTTTATATTACGTGTCTATTATATTAAAGTAAAAAATATTTATAATATAATAGAGTAATAATTATGCAATATGCAGCTTTCTTTCCAGATCAATGTAATATTCTTTTATTTCATCTTCCTTTTCATCAAATGTTTGATTTACTTTCTCACACTTCTCGCTCATATCATTGACAAACTTCTCCCATTCTAATTTTCTGACTTTTCTGCTTCCTTCTAATGCTTTGTCCTAAATCAATTATTAAACATACGTATTAATTACAAATATAAAAATTGTCCTAATACTTTAATCAGAATATAAAATATTCAATTTATATGAAAATTTATTAAGTAAAAAACAGTACAATATCAAAACTTTGTTCTCTTTGGAGGACTCTTTCACACATGCTCAGTGCCACATCAACGTTTGCTTTTAAACTAGGCAAGTGACAATCCCCTAGTTGTTCTGTACGATCCAATTGATTTTCCTTCAGTTCAGTTGAGTATTCAAGTATTTTGAAAAGACGTTCCACTTCTCTATCTCCTCTTTTTTCCTATAAATGTGTAATTACTATGATTTTTCATTTAAAAATGCAACAATAGAATCGAATATTTTTTCAAAGATAATCACTTGCTTCTTTTGACAGAATTAGTTTGTAGGTTATATATTCATTTCATTAAAACACACGTACGTAATAACCAATTGATACAATGATATATGAAGGATTGCCATCTACTCAGCTGTTTTGTTCACGAAAAATACTTTTCAACAATTTAATAATTTTTTACCTGAAACTCTCGTAGAAAGAACGTGATTTCACCTTGAATGAATGGTCGATGATCAAAAAGTCGACTCCAAATTTCACCAGTGTCTACGAAAATGTGACATCGCGAATAACATCATGATAATTAATTCTAACATTAAAGTGTATGTCTGAAAAATTACGTATTTATAATCAATCTACACATGCCGCACCTTTAATAATGGACGCCATGATTCTTCATAAAATACGTACACTTGTACTTATATAGGTATGGAGCGAACTGCTACCTGCTACTTTTGAATCACTCGTGATTCGATCACGTTCGTTCCCAATCACGGTGATTTTTCACAGCGATTCGTGATTTTCGTGATCGCTTCGGATTGGTGGAGAGCCTAACTGTTCTTCGCGCAAATCACAGAGCCATATAACCTGTATAACAATTAACAATAGAAGAAATTTATTGGATTTGTAAGACGTTTCTCAACTGCTCAAACTATCATTTGCGTAATACAGGAAAAGAACTAATTCAATCGAGATGAAGAATTAGGATGACAATGAGCAAATCACTCACGATCACAGCGTGAATGAAGTGAATGAAGTTAAAACACAGTTAAAATCACGACTGTGATCGTGATTCTGCGATCACTGTGATAAATCACGGTTAGTTATTTTGCACGCCATCACTAATTTCGATAGAGTCCGTTGTCGTGCTAGGATATTTTTTACAGAGTCGGTAATTCAGAACCGCAAACAGAAAAATGCATTGTATGCAATGTCTGTATTGATTTTAGTCTGGGGTACGGATTGTAAGGCTGTGTTTGCCAAAGTTTGAATTTCGTTTTGAGTAGTGATGGGCACAATCGACTAAAAACTATCGAATAAATCAATAGTAGCTGTTACTATTTTCAGTCGACTGTTTTATTGAATTCTGCAGTGGTGGAGTATTACTATATGTATACTCAATTGTTCTATTATTAAATATTCTCCTAAAATACTATTATACCATATATACTAGAAATAGTATGTTTTTCATTTGTGTTAATAAAATATTGATTACATTCAATACAAAAAGTGTTATTTTATCATATTTATCCTATCCTATAATATTATGTAATATCGATAACACTAAAAAGATTATTTATTTATTTATTTATTTAGTTATTATACCCCCAGGTATAAATCTAATGTATATACATAGAATTAAATAAAATAAAAATAAATACAGTTACAGCAACATGAAATTAATCGCAACAGAGAAAATTATAGTTTGGTGCCCTATATAATCTGGAACCTAACAATTCTAAATAAATACAAAAGCTAAAAGCTCCGTCAACGTCGTCGAACATCGAGAACATAACTTGTAAATAAGTAATCAGTCGACTGAAAACTATCGACTAAATAGTCGATAGTATATAGTATATCGCGACTAAATAGTAAGTAGTCGATAGTGCCCATCACTAGTTTTGAGTTTTTTTTTCCTGTTACATAGTGCTACTGTCATAAACAATACATACTTTTAAACTTGTTGAAATTTCTTTCTTAAAATTAAAAGTAGTTAAAGTATATTTGAATCAATATTAATTAAAAGAAAAAAGTGATGCGTAACAAGTTGCTGTGACAACTGTATTACCGATGTCAATGTACCTAATGAAATGTTGATCTCTGTTATAACATAAGAAACGAAAAATAACCTGTATGTCCAACGAATTTACGTATCGTTATTGTAGTTTTCAGAAATATTTGTAATTTTATTTGAATGAAATGATATTTAGTATATACAACTACAATAAAAACTGTAGTCGTTTAATTAATTAATCATTACTTTAAAATATCATATATATGATAAGATTCTTGGTTATTTACAGTTTCCAAGAAACGTGCGACAACTTAGCCGACATTGTCAAGTGACATTTTGCATGCTTGATTCACTTAAATAAAGTTGAAATAATGGATAAGTCTCTATTTATGCAAAAACAAGTAAAAGATAATGCACAAGATATGCAAAAAGAATTTCTCGATATGAAAAATTGGGAGGAACAGATGAAACGCAAAGATGAGGAGTTACGCAGAGAAGCAAGCGATCAGGTATATCTTATTTTGATTCATATACTGGATGGTTCACCAGATATTACCACATATTTTCGTCATTATTATTATTTGTAGCGAATAATGTTTACATAAGGTTGAATGGTTTTGAGAGATGCATACTTTGGTGTTTTGAGTTTTTTTTATAGGTGGATACGTTGAAGAGATGCGTAGGTCATCAACATTTTTTTAAATGGGATCATATGTTTTTTCCTGCACCAATTGATGAAGCTTCATATCAAAACCATTCATCCTTATATAAACATTCTTCGCTACGTATAATAATAATGTCGAAAATCGAGATGGTAATATCTGGTGAACCACTCTGTATTATATAATATTTTCAATTTGAACGATTGTTTGGTTGTAGACGATGTTACCACCAGTCAGAAGCAAAAGCAAGAACAAAATAAAATCTGCTCCAACTAAAGAAAATGGCAATACTAATCATTCAAAAAGAATTAAGTCGTACGATTATTCTGCCTGGGATAAATTTAATGTAGTAAGTTATTAATATTAAGCAGATGTTTATGCAATTTGCAATTTTTGTAGATGAACTTTAAGGAACTTGAATCAAATAGAATCTCATTTTCCATGGTAGTAGCCTTTTTAGATCTGAAATAAATTAAAATCCTACTAAATTTTCAAAAGCCATAATTGCATAAAGATTCACAGTCTAGTTATTCAATATTAGCTAAATAGTAATATCCCTTTAAAAAGTGAAAAAATAGTATAAAATATTTCATATATAATTATTACTTCAATATTTTATATGTAAGGACGAAGCATGCAAAGATGTAGACAAAGAGAAACAATCGGACTCATCCGGAGATGAAGCTATGTCTACAGAAGAATTAGAGAAAGCGCACAAAGAGGCTACGAAGCACAAAAATGAGGGCAATCGTTTTGTACAAGAGCAGAAATGGGTTAATGCGATTCAATGTTACAATGAAGCAATAACAATTTTTCCATACGATGCTGTTTTCTTTGCAAATCGTGGACTATGCCAATTGAAATTAAATAAGTAAATATTACTTATTATTCGTAATTATTATAGACAGCAGATTTTATGCATTTATGACGAAAATGAGTAGGTTTAATTTAAAGCATTAAAAACATTAGACGAATTTCAGAATACTGTTATATTATTTTCGACCCATTAAACGTATTGAGAAAGAAAATAAGTTTCTATGTCGCTCCGGTTTGTTGCAATTCAAATGGAAAATTTTTATTTTGCATAAAGATCCGCTGTCTAGTAATTATATTGAATGTATGGATATTGTAAATATGATGAAACACATTTAATCCTTATATTTTTAATGGAAAATATTGTATTTTGTAGTTTTCATTCAGCAGAATCTGATTGCAGTGCAGCAATACAATTAGACAAAACTTATGTGAAAGCTTACCATAGGAGAGCTACAGCTAGAATAAACTTAAAACAATGCGTAGAGGCAAAGCAAGATGTAGAAAAAATCTTAAAGCTGGAACCTTCTAACAAAGAAGCAAAATCGTTATTAGTGAAAATTGAAAGAAACATCAAGGTTTCAGATGTAAGTAAATTAATTAATTAAACAGTTGAAATTTCCATCAAATATTTGCTTAAGTCAAAGAAATGTAATTTAATAATTTTGCTTTGTACAGTCATCTGCAACATTAAAGGAAAACACCAGCAAATCGTCTAAAAACTCAATTGATAAGAAAATTGGAGAGGAACTTTGTTCTAATACTGTATCAAGCACTAGCTCAGCACTTATTAAAGATATTAAAGACATCAAGCATGCTAAAGAAGATAAAAAAGATATTAAAAATAACAAAGATCTTGGGCAAACTATCTGCAATGAAAAAGGTAACAAACCCAAGGAAACTCTTAAATCTGTTAAAGATAGTAAACCTGCTGATGCAGGATCTATTACATCGAAACAAAACGAAACAGGTTCGCGAATTCCTGATTGGTTACCAGAAAAAAACGATGTTGTAATAATTGAACCTATTACAAGGCCACCACACCTACGTTCAAAGGTAAAATTATACAATATTACTAAAATTAATTTGAATAACTAACATGATCATCATTTCTAGAAATCATTAAAAAAAATATCAGTTGTTGAAGTGGAATTTGATAGTATTCGACAGAATGATAAAAATGATGAAAGAACAGGTAGCACAAATACATTTGTACAATTAGAGTCAAATAGCACAAATGATAATGTAAAGACAAATAATTCCGTTGAGGCTGTTGAATCTTCGACATCTAATGATAAAATACCTCCAGTTCCTAAAACAGCCGTACAGTTTATAATGAATTGGAAAACGAATAAATCGTTTGAATTTAGACATAAGTATCTAAAGGTAACAATAATACAATACTAATTACTAGACTGCGGATCTTTATGCATTTATAGCAAAATTGAGTAGATGAAATTCAAAATTGTAGGAATTTCTCATCTATTAAAATTATTAAGGGAAGAAAGAACATTCTACAGTAAAGTCCCATTCTGAGTCCGACGGAGGAGATCGTTCTAAGTCAGTTCTAAGTAAGTTCTAAGAAACTCGAGCTGCCTCGGTCGCCGAGCAGTGCTAATCGTGCCGCGAAATCTGATACCAGGTCGGGGATATTGGTGTGAACCACTACTACTAATTCGATTACAAAACTTTTTTATTTTTCATTATTTTTTATGGGACTTTCACCAACATATTCGTGAACATATTCGAATTATATCATATTTGGCATCATTTTTATTAGAAAAATGCCACGAATATGTTGGTGAGAATCCCATAAAAAAATAATGAAAAATAAAGAAGTTTTGTAATTGAAGTAGTAGTGGTTCACACCGATATCGGATTTCGCGGCATGATTAGCACTGCTCGGCGACCGAGGCAGTTCGAGCTTCTTGGCCTCTCGCTGGGTATGCCCTCGTGTGGAAGGGGAACGCGAACTGACTTAGAACGGTCTCCTCTGTCGGACTTAGAATGAGACTTTACTGTATTTGGTTTCTTTTTCTTGCAATCGACGCAGATAATTTTTATTTTGCATAAAAATCCGCAGTCTGCTAATTACAATGTTATATTATTACAAGTGTAGAATTTATTATATAAATATTTAAATTTCAGCAAATACCTAAGAATAGTTTGTCTAAAATCTTTCAAGATTCTATGGAATCCGACATCTTTAGTGACATATTAGAGGTATTACGAATAGAATGTATAAAAAGAAAAGAGTTTATATTTTCATACTTGGAAGATCTCAGCGAAGTCAAGCGTTTTAGAACTCTTATCATGTTCATGAGTAACAAAGACAAGGAAAGTAAGTATTATTATGCAAAACATCAAATAGTTCGAGTTTGTTCGGATGTTATTATTTTATCGTTCATTATTCACGTTTACAGACTTAAAAATACTTTTCGAGCATAGCAAAACAATGGAGAATGTACTATTAGACAAAGTCTCAACTCTACAAAACAAGTATGAAATCTAAAAAGAAATTAACGTTAGGTTCAGTTCGTAAGAAATATCTTTAAGTTGTATAATAAAATATTTGAAGTTACCTTATTTTCTACAAATGTTCCTATTTCATGTAAGGACAAATAAACGAAGTTATTACATTTATTTCTAATATTAGAAAAGTATATAACATTGTAAATATACATGGTCCGTTTTTAATATACATATATATAATAGTACGTATAGTATCTGTACAAATAAAAGACAAAGGAGTAATATTTTCATCGAAGGCACAGCACGATGAATTTCAAACACGACCGTTTAATAATGTTTGTATCCTTAGATCGTTCTTCATTATTTGTGATTTTGTTTGGCATATTTTATCTAACTGTACTTTCATATTTTGATCGATTTCTTTCAATGTTTCTTTCATAGGTTCTATTAACTCTTGTGTTTTTCTGAAAATAATAATCTTTCATTGTATGTAAATATTTCGAAGTACATCAAGGTCGCTTGATGAAATTCCAGTTCCAGTGAAATGCACGCTTCTAGAGCTTAAAACTCGGATATTTATCAAACAACGACGATATACGGAATTATACATGGTTTTACATCGCTTACATCTTTTCTGTTTTTAGCTGTTCATTTACTTGTTGATACTGACTCCTCCATTCAAATAATTCTTTCTGCATTATTTCTACGTCCTCCTGCAAAGATTATGAAATAATACGTTAGGAGCATTTCTTACGTTGAAAGCAGCCGTATCAGTAAGTTTATACCTGAAAGTAATCTAATAACTTTCCAAGTGGATTCGTCGCACGAGTTAACGTTTGAATTGTGTTTCGAAGTTTATCAACTTCTTTAACAATTATGTCGCGCTTTGAACTTGTATCCCAGGACTAATAACAAGACCATTTTATTAAGGGGATCATTGTATAAAAAGCAACAAAAAAAGGAACTCTATATGTTCTTACAATATTCGTTTTTTTCGGTATTACATCCACGTTTTCATTATTAACTAGTTCTTTTTGCGTTTCTAATATTTGAGCAACAAGATGTCCATGTTCCTGGGTTAATTGATCATCGACTTTGAATGTGCTGGTATTCTCTAGAGAATCACCACCACCTCCTCTTGTTTCCATAACTACCATATCTTCAGCATCGTCGTCTTCTTTAATTTCAGAATTTTCAACAATAACACTTATAGTTCCCATAGGTGTTCTGGAAAAATTGGCTGTTTTTATATGAATGTTTCATAATCCTTTAGATCAAAGAATACACTTGAAACGATGCTTACAATATTTCTTCGTTAACAGATAATTCTGACTTTGTCCGTAATCTAGGTGCTGCGGGTCTAGCACTAATTGGTCTCGCAGAAGGTGGACGTAATGAAGTTTTCGGTCTTGCGCTTGATTGCGGAATACTGAAAGTATCAAGTTTTACCAAATAATTGCAACACTATTAACCCTTAGCACTCGAATGGTGACTCTAAGGCGCCATTAAAAATTGCTGTATCATTATTCAAGATATTGTTGACATTATTAAATATGTCGGTACCTAATGAATTACTAAACATTTAGATATTGTATGAGGTATTATACCAATTTATATTTCCTATGATGTTGTAAATCATAACTCGGAGTAATTTTAATTCAAAAATTATACGAGTGAGAAGGGTTAAACAATAGGATGTTTTATAACATACCTTGTGCTAATATTTTCCAATTGAGACGTTTGATTTTCTGACATTAAGTTATCAGTTTTCTCCTCATTTTGATTGGAAATTTCATTAGTTGTTTCTTCAATTCCTTTGTGTTCTACCTTTACGTTCTCTATATTTTCATTAATTTTGTTATTTATAAATTCATTATTTTCGCTATATGTTGTTTGCTTTGATTTGTTTTCAACTTCCTTCTGTTTCTTGTTCTCATCAACTTTTTTGTCTGTATTTACATTTTCCTGTATCGAAGTTGCTTCGGATGAAATTACAGAGGATGTACTGGGTTTAGGTTTAGCTGATGAAGATCTTTTTCTATTTGCAGACGAAGGAATCTTCTCTTTTGTCAACTAAAAAATGTCAATGTCGGGAACCTTTTCATTTTCTGGTTGCTTTTAAACGATATATAATAATAGTAACTTACCTCAGCTCCTGAATTGTGTATAACATCAGTTTTTTTTTGAACTTCTCGATTTTCATCTTTATGCGTTTCCATATTATTTGGTGTTGATTTAGTTTCATTGGGCATTTTTTTTCTTTGACTAGAAGTCTTGTCTTTGCCTGTTGCAGCCCGTTTTTGTTGGACATCTTTCGATGATGTTATTTTTTCTTCTTTTCTTGTAGATGATTTACTTTTCGAACTTGATTTACCCTTTTCTAAGTTTTTTCTATAATGTTCTGTAGCTTCAACACTACTTACCTAATTTACAAAATGTTTGAATTTTCAGCAATTTAAAAATATTCAATTTAATACTATTGTATATAGTGCTTGCATTACCTTGTTGTCTAAAGCTATCCCAATTGCTTGCAGTAATTCATTTGTCTTAGTTGGTTCCTGGCCAGAAATTATTTTACTGGCTCTTACAGTTAAGTTAGCACCAGTAGCTAATTCTAGAATTATTTTGTAGTTTGTTTTAGTAATTAGTAAACGGATATCCCATATATCCCACCTTTATATCAGAGATCATGTTCACACTTACTGACAACATCGATTAATTTTGTTAAATAAGCAAGTTTCGCTTCCTTATTGTTTATATTTTCAGAGTTCAGTTCTTCAGTGAATAAACCTTCTAAGAAACCGGTTTCTCTGATCACCTAAGATACAATTTGAAACCAGTAATAAAGTGGTAAGTATTAATGTACTGTTTAAATATTGGTTGTAAAACAAAAGGTGGTATTACGTTACCGCTGATACAATGTCATGGAGAAACCTGAATGGTGGTTTCCGCAGAAGTTTTTCAGTAAGTGGTGGCTTTTTAAAATATTTTCCAAGAAGATCTTGCGTTTTCTTAATTACTTCCGGCTTCACGTCGTCTGCCATTGTCAATTACAATTCAAACGTCTTCTCAATTTTAATGCACGTTTTCCGCAACGTAATGAATTTAGTGTTGTTCCAACGAGTTGCATAGCAACGGCTATACGTACATATTATGACATTGTGAGCACAGGTATACACAATGCGTCTGATCGCAAGTGTAAATGAGTCATGTAAGTACTAGGTATGTATGTCGAAAACGTTTATATAAAACCTATGCAGGACAAAATAATGCATGTTTTAGCGGAGGTGAATTCTTTTTTATTTTATTAATTTAAGAAATACGACTAACAAGTTAAATTTTTCAAACTAAACTATATATTTCTTTGTTAAATCATTTGGTGGTTCGATTAACCCTTACCCAGAAGCACAAAGCTTGCTAAAAGACGTCTTTTATACGCCTGCCGCAAGCTATAAGTCCGTCTTAAAGACGTACGTAAAGACTTTTTTTCGTCTTTAAT
>CM052197.1:981950-1022612 GCA_028455805.1 Lasioglossum figueresi
TATATTTAGTGGTAGTATTATTTTAAGGTCTGGAATCAATCAAAATCATGTTCAATTCTGTCAAATCTTATATTTCAGCATTTTTTGAAAATTTGCAGAAACCATAAATGCATAAAGATCCGCAGTCTAGCAATGACTAACAAATTGTCATATAAAAGAATCATTTTCTTTTTTTTAATCTAATGCTCTTAATAGTCTTACTTTTAGAATTTCTTTATAGACTATGTACAGTAATGTCGCATTCTAAGTCCGGCGGAGGAGGCCGCTCTATGTCACTTCGTCTACCCAGTCCACTGGGGGCATACCCCGCGAGGGGCCAAGAAGTTCGAGCTGCCTCGGTCGCCGAGCAGTATAAACATGCCACGTAATCCGATACCGGGTCCGGAATATCGGTGTGAACCACTACTAATCCAATTACAAAACTTCTTTATTTTTCATTATTTTTTTATGAGACTTTCACTAACTTATTTGTGGCATTTTCTCTGATAAAAATAACACTAAACACGATATAATTTCAACTGTATTTAGTGGTTTAATTGACGGTATGGAGTAAATTTAGGACATAGAAAAGGATAGCGAGTCGAAAAAGAAATAGAAACAGCGACTGCGACGGTCGACAAAAATTCGAAATTTATTGTATTGTTTAAAGTATCAATGCAATGCTAACTTTTTTTTATTTTCATAACTTTCTTCTTATACAACCTTTCTCAAGATATTTATCACATTTTTCTGATTAAAATAAGTCGTTTAAAAACCTCTAACGAGCTGTAGCTCCGTTAATTTGCAAAATTCTAGTCTAATTCTTTGAGAACATAATTTTCGAGATGTTAAGTTATCTGTTTAACACTAGGTTTACGGGATCAGTCAAAATGACGGGTTCTAATATTCTTAATTTGCAATTATTAAGATTGTAAAGATTCTTCCCTGAGGATTATTTACCAAATGTATTTCTTTGGGTATATATTGGAAAAATGGCCAAAAATTTGAATAGATACATGCTTGTTATGTTTCTAAAATAATGTGAAATAGGTATTTCTAGAGCTCCGTAAGCCTGAGGAAGCTTTTCTGAAGAAAAAAAATTGTTTAAATTAACTTTAAAGAAAATTTAATATTATTGAGGGTACCAAATATTATTGTAGAAGTTAATTAATTATTACAATAAATCAATTTTAAGATAAATTTAATATTATTAGAAAAATATTGTTAAACATATGCTATGTATAACACATGTTTAATATATGATAAATTGTAAGTTATGCTTCACATGTACAGTAAATGTGGACCAAATTGTATCTTGTTTGGTGTCATTTTAATCAGAAAAATGTCGCAAATATATCGGTAAAATTTCATTAAAAATAAGTGAAAAATAAAGAAGTTTCAGTATTGCACTAGTATTGTCCCACCGATACGCTATTTTTTGTTGCGCCTTCAACCGCACAGTCCGTGTTTACATGCTGTCCTTTTCTACGTTCGTCGCGGTTGACGAAGCCAGAAAAAAATAGTGTCCTGTTCCGATCTATGTCACAACGCAGAACCGAGAATTGACTTAGAATGGTACATTACTGTATTAATCTTTCTGTTGTTGCTAAAGTAGTTTCATTTGATTAATACATAGTTCATTGAATGAATTCGTCAGAAAGTGAATAATTGAATGACGATTGTTTGACACGCTGGGTCAAAATAGACCCGAACTCCGCTGTCGGAAGGTCCGTGTTAGATTGGCTAAGATTTGAAAAAACATTTCATTGATCATTGAAAAATTCTAAAATGAATGTAGAAAATGAGCTAGAATGAAGATTGGTGTTCTTTCTATTGCAGGAAGTTGCCGAAAATGGCGCAGACACAGCGCATTTAAGCGCTGTTCACGGTCCAGCTGTATTGTCAAACTTTATTCATCCACTTTCGAGGATCGCCAGACATTCTTGGACGAACGTTGGTTGGACACCTCACAGTGCTCTGGCGAAGAATAAAACGTCCAAGGAGGACGAAGAAAACGATGAAGAGGATTTGAATCACAGAGCTTACACGACCTTGAGGCACAGTCTGATAATCTTTGAGAAGTACAAGCTCTGGCACTTGGACGTTTACATCCAGCAAATGGGGCCAGGATATGTGGAAATGATGATGGACACATTTTTTGGTCGGATATGTATATTACAGACGGTGACACCGATGGAACCTCTTTTGCAAAAGGTAATTTTTTCAAGTGAAAATTGCTAACCAGTGAATGAGTCTGACCCGTCACGCTTCGAGGTGAAACGCTATTCGGGTAAACTCGGGGAGCCGTGTTTGGCCGAGCGAGCGAGAAACAGACAGGCGTGCAATCGTCACAGAAGTTTTCTCTTTAGTCGTGCGATCTTTCATTTATGAAGAAACCATTTTTCTTATAACAAAAATATGAATATGCTATCGTCTTTGCATTGTTGCTAGGTGGTTCATGTAATTTACGCGCCGCCATTGCTCTCCCCTTACGCCTTAATCATATTCATAGGGGAGAGTTTGATGTTCGAAAGAGACGTCGCCATCTGGAACCAAAAGAAATTTGAGAAACAGCCTCTCCTCGTAAAAGAAGACAGAAGCATCCACTCCTACCGAAGATGGTACTCGCAGTTCTATTCTCAGCGTAGTCCTAGTTATCATTCCGCCATGAAATCTCTACAATGGTAGTAGAGTACTTTCTCCGTTACAATGGAAGATCATGCTATCTTCGATAACATTCTATGATATTAATAACAATCGTAATATTAATAGTCTAAATGATTATATAAATATATTATATTTTTCGTTTTTTTTTTTTTTGTTTCTTCAACGTTTCAATTCACAACAAGTTGTTCGTTATAACTCTGTAACTATGCGTAATAAAAAAAAAACAAACGTTCAATTAAATGCTATTGAGTTTAATGAGAGGTATCACAATAACAAAAAAATTAATAATACTTTCCATTTAGAAAAAATGTCGGGGCCTCCCTTTCTCCCCTAGAAAATTACCCCAAAAAATGTAATGTATATTAAAATATTAGCCCTCCTTAACCATTTAATTTAACAAAACAAATGAATTCGATATCTTCATTAGATTCTGAGAAAACAGTTTGTAACACTTTATTTGGTACACCCTGTATACTGTATACGTTCTTATTTGATTTTCTCAAATTAGAATAAGTTCATAATGCAACTCATGTATATACAGTATAACGTCGATTATCCGAACCTCCGATGTCAGAATTCGCTATTATACGAACATGTTGTACATACTATATATGAACAATTCAATTTAAAGCGATCCATACGAAACACGATTTATCGTATAAATCAGTAGAGATGTATTCTAGCAGTGTAACAAAGTGTCTTTATCCGAACATTCATGTTCTCCTGATTAATTCGGATAATTGAGATTCTATTGCAAATAACGTTATTCAAACTTGTAAAATTTTACATTACTGTACGATAAAAAGTATATTGTCTGATAAAACATCTTGTACTAACGCTCTCTTGATTAGTACAACGGCAACTCAAGTTTATTGAATCTAAGAAAAATATATAATAATGTTCTGTTTCTTTCCGACTCGCCCTGTATAAATATTTCATACTTTAATAAAAAAAGAAATATATATATATAATATAAGTTTCAATTGAATTTATGTAATGCTAATAAAAAAAAAGGTCGATTATTATAGGACTGATTATATTATTATTCTAACCCAGATAGCACAGTCCGTCTTTAAGTCGTCTTTTTCTCGTCTTTTTTACGTCTTTACGTCTTACGGCCCATACAGACGTCTTTTACACGTCTAAAAAGTTGTCCTTCTGGAGCCGTCGTTTTTACGGCTCCAAAAAGACGGCTTTTTTGCGCCTCATTTTTGCCGTGAAAAAGACGGCTTCAAAAAGGCGTCTTTACACGTCTAAAAAGTCGTCTTTTTGCAGCCGTCGTTTTTACGGCTGAAGGCAGACGGCTTTTTTGCGTCTCATTTTTGCCGTGAAAAAGACGCGGAAACAGCGTCGCACGACTCGAGCGAAATAATTGATCTCTTGCGCGTGGGATCAGCGGGATCTTAATGTGTATGCATCGCGTCGAATATACAAATGTGTTTCATGAAACCTGCCTAACGTGCATAGTTTGTGTCAGGTTATGTGCTCGAGTAGCGTAAAAACGCAAAAAGTAGTAAGTGCATAGTTCACGCGAAATCCTAACCTATAAAGTGAAAACTTGGTTATCGCCGAACAAGAAGAAGTAAGTGGTAAGTGCTACGAGTGCGGGAAAATTCATCGGATGTACATCTCATCCTCTTATCATCATCTTATTGTAATTAGCTGGTATATCTTTTTTCCATAAAACATATTTTATTTTCAGTTACTGCCACCAGCGAGGAATCGCTACTCACAAGCAGACGCAGAGAGTATGAAAGAAGGCAGGAGGAAGAGGAGTCATGGAGCTGCTGCAATTGCCACTCAAGGCAGAATGCTACGCTAAAGGCGCTTGGGACCATCAAAGCTTTTGCGGATCCTGCTCAACGAACCAGACAGCAGCCGCAGATATTATAATTCATTATTTTACCTTTAATAATATAATTTTAATTAATTTGTATGTGTATATATGTATATTACAAAATATATTTGTTGCAAAATATATTACAAAATATACCTGAAAATACCTAATATGATATACCTAAAATGACGTGTAAAAGACGCATAAAAGGCCCCAAAACAGACGCCTGCAAAATTCCTGAAAGATGCTGAAAAGCTGTCTCAAAGACCCCTAAAAAGACGTATAAAAGATGCACAAAAAGATGCCAAAAAGAGGTCTTAAAGCTACATCTTTTAGACGTCTTTTTTGTCAAACAAAAGTTTGCAAAAGACGTATAAAAGCGGTCTGTAAGACGTAACTTTTGTATCAAAGACGTGTCAAAGACCAATTAAAGACGAAAAAAAGTCTTTACGTACGTCTTTAAGACGGACTTACAGCTTGCGGCAGGCGTATAAAAGACGTCTTTTAGTAAACTTTGTGCTATCTGGGAAAGTATTATTAAATAATCTATGAAAAAATATAATTATACATTGATAAATATACATTGATTTATTACTCGCTACCCGTTTTTCTGATGAAAATTTGTTTTCATAAAAGTAATCTCTAGACTCCGGATTTTATGCATTTATAACAATGGCGGGCGCGTTTTAAAATGGTGAAAATATTAAAAGAGTATGAATATATTATTTTCACCGCATCAAAATTATTAATGAAGAATATAAATTTATATTTAGCTCCTGCGTCTTGCAATTGACGAACAAACTTTTTATTTTGCATAAACATCCGGAGTCTAGTAATCACGATGTTTTTCAATTTCGTTCTCGTATGAAAAATGAACTGATTCGAAGGACTCGCGCCTCCTATAAACGAACAATGGAACAAGTTTCATGATTGGTCGATAAAGTCAGGTGACCCGCGGCCAAGGTGATTGGTTATTCGAATCCGAGGCGGCTCTTCAATGTCTCGCAAAACGGCTGAACTGCGAAATAGTAGAACTGTGTTCCCGTCGCGCAAGGAAGGACCATGACTCTCAAGTTAAATTTGGACGACGTAAGCATTTCAAATTTCTGGCGGATTCTCCCTTGACCAATCATGTTTGGCTTTGTTCTATTTCAATGTTGACGGTCAGTACAACGTCACATAACCTTCGCATGATTAAATATTTTTACTGTACATAGTTATACTGTTTTTCGTGACATCTATGTCTTCGACGATATGCAGATATGACACACATATATATTATTCGCAAAATAACTTTAGAAACTTGTTGATAGTTAGATAACGCAATGAAATAGTATAGTGGTAAATTCTGTGACTAAACCACCACTGGTTCGTGTAACAGTGTAACATACACATCATCTATCTTAACAAGTATTTTACATGATATCTTTGAAGATCTTTGAAAATAAGGAACAAGAGATTACAGTGCACCCTAATGGTGTTAGTAAGTAATGTGCTATCACTGGCATATTATTCTTGATTTTAACAATGGAGGCATGACAACTGTCAAAAAAATTGACCACATATTTAGAACGCGAATTGCGTTCTGTCATGGAATCAAAGTCGTAAACAAATTTTTAATAAATCAAATTGGTCAAGGTAAATCTAATAAATTGTATAACGAAATAATTATAACAATTTTATCTAGAATATATGATTATGATTTTTAAATATTTTCAAACAATTGTTATGGTCACGGTACAGAGATAGTAAACAAAACAATTAGAACATTCATTTAATAATACAGTTAGCCTCTTGTAAATACAATGCATTGTGCAAAGTGCTCAATACGTACTTTGTTTATTAAACAATTATGAGACATTTATTTAGTTAAATAATTTAAAAAATCTTGTTTCCTGATGCAGTTTCCAACCCTAAAATTAAAGCATGTCTGCATTAAAGATAAAAAGCGTCTGTTGACGATAATAAGCACAATTTTAAGGGATGGAAGTAACTCTTTACAGGTATGTTTAGAATTAATTAATTATTTACAATAAATATTTTACATAGTTTGTTATTTCATTAGTAGCATACACGTCTAAGAGAGAATTAATTTGAAAACCTTTTTTTTCAGATTGTGACTGATTTTGACTTAACGCTAACAAAGCAACATGTTAATGGTAAAAATGTCCTTAGTAGTTTTGGTATGTACATACATGTGAATATATGCCTTCTTTCAATGAATTCATCATAATTTTAGACAATAGTATGATCGCAAAATGATAAATAGTAACCTTGTAAAGAATCTCTTTTTAATTTTGATTATACAGGGATCTTCAGTAAATGCAAACAACTTCCAGACACGTATTCAAAAGAATCAAGTCATCTCTATAAAAAATATAGACCAATTGAAATTGATCCACATTTATCGATCGAAGTAAAAGCAGAAGAAATGACAAACTGGATGATCAACACAAAAAAAATATTGAAAGAAATACCTTTTGATCCTTACGAAATAGAAGAAGTAACAAGAATTTATGGTACAGGGTTACGGGATGGTACCCAAGAAATTTTTAAACAATTGCATTCTGCTCAAATTCCTGTGCTTGTGTTTAGTGCTGGCTTAGGGGATATTGTGGAAGCTGTTTTAAGAAATGAAGGAGTTCTCTTCGATAATGTAAAGGTGATATTTTTAATAATATATACTTATGTTAATCTAAATTTTAAACAATTCTTAATTTTTGATACTTGAATTTCACCTTTTTTATTACTTCGTTCAGTCTTCGCCATTTGTACCAATACCTGCTGTGTTTCTTTTTTTCCTTGTTAGATCTACGTAATAATAATTATTTTGATATTAAGGTAATTTCCAACTTCCTTAAATATAAGGACGGAAAGATAGCAGGATTCAAAAACGAAAGACTGATTCATGTTTTCAACAAAAATGAATATGCAGTAGAACAAGAATATTTTAAAGTTCTCGAAAGGAGAAAAAATGTTCTCCTAATGGGTGATAGCTTAGGCGATGCAGCTATGGTAGATGGTATGACAGACACGTGCGCAGTATTAAAAATTGGTTTTCTGTATGATCATGTAAGTATCGAACATTTTAGGAAATGATTGATAGATGCAGTATTTTCTGTTTAAAACATGACACTTACGATGATTAACTGATAATTGTTTTGTAACAATAAATTACGGTAAAGTTGCCGATGACGTGGGTCCTCACCGATTTCGACGACCTTGAAATATGTTATAAAACTTGACATTTTGACTAACTGTTTCCTTTGAAATAGTTGGCTTTAGTTTCGACGATATTAGCAAAAAACTTTTGTAAGTTTGAGGTAAGCTGGGTTAGGTATATGAGTCACCGTATATGGTACAAGTTTTGCACTCCAAATTCTCCCTTTTGCAAATCAAATACACCCTTTGGTAAATCAAATTCACCCGTTTGCAAATCAATTTCACCCTTTCACAAAAAAGTATTTTTAATTCAGTTTTTCTAAAAAAAAACAAATGTATAAATGAATTGTTAAGAAATTCCAAATTTTATTGCAAAGATGTACATCAAATACTTATTTAAAAGTAATTACCAATTCATTAACTTTGTGATCTATGAAAACTGTGTGTATAAATAATAAATAAATAATAAATAAGTTAATCGCAGTTATTTCACATCACATTTTTTTTAACTATATCATTCGGTAATAATTCAATGATAATTTTTACGATATTGTCAAAAATGAACCACTAGATAGAGCTTGTTATTTCAACATTAAAATTTCAACTTTTTAATATCTTGAAACAAGAAATATATGACTTGGACTACTTTCATAATTATGGGCGCACATGTATATTCATTGTAGTCATTTTCTAATTAATAAATTTGAGGAATAAAAGTATGTTTGTATTTATAGAAGCATATTGAATATTGAGTCTTATGTTTCCCTCGCAGTAATGACACTGTTCACGTGTCTCCAAATAAATATATAATTTAATCTAAATAGATAATTAATTTTGACATGCAAAAGGGTGAATTTGCAGTACAAAACCTATAAAAAAAACTTTACTTGTAAATGCTGGATTAAACTTGATGTTTCTGCTGCACGAAGTGGTGTCTGCTATCAAGAACACCCATATGAATTTACAAGTAAAGTTTTTGGCGAATATCTCGTAAACTAAAGCCGACCGTCAAAAACTTTACAGAGAAATGTTGTTCAGAATAATGGTCTTGACAACATATCTAAAGCTCATTGAAATCGGAGAGGAGATAGTACATCCACCCCATGGATTTACAAAGTAAAGTTCTTTGCGATTATTTTGTGAACTAAAGCAGTCTGCCAAAAATTTTAAAGGAGAATGTTGTTCAGAATGATGAGCTTGACAACATATCTAAAGCTCATTGAAATCGGAGAGGACCCACATCATCAGCAAGTTTACCTTTTCTATGGGTTGGAATGAAAGTTCGTAGCATTTTTAAATTAAAATTAAAAAATAAAATTGGGATATTTATACATAGATTTGTTCAATAACATATTTTCCATTCTCTTCTATTACTTTTTGCCATTTTTTTAGGTGACTTATCATGTTATTCAATAAACCTATGAATAAATATCTTAATTTGATCTTTGAATTTTGATTTAAAAACGCTACGAACTTTCATTCCAACCTAATATTTAAAAGCAATTAAAGAGTGACTTTAAAAATTTTTTATTTTTTTTAGGTTGACAGTAGCCTGGAATCATATATGGAAGTATTTGATATTGTTTTAGTAGATGATCAAACAATGCAAGTTCCATTTGATATTCTACAAAGATTATTCTAATTCATAATTAAATATAGTTTGCAATTTTGTTATTCACTGTGCGACCTATGTAACACACTTACGGTCCTAAGATTGTTACATTGATATAATTACAGTATGACTAACATTAATTTTTGTCATTTCACAAAATATTTATTTCTATTAATATTGAATTTTATAATACAAAATGACGCCTTTGTAAACGAGATATATTTTAACAGAATTTGTTGAAACCAAGTTGATATTGTTAAAAATAAGAAAATATATTTTCTACAATATTATAAATAAATGAATAATATAAAATATTTTTTCTCAAAATTCTAGAATATAGAAAGATTTGATTTTCTTCAATTATTTATCGCACGAACATCATAAATTCTGGTTAAATTATCGTGATCCATAAAATTCCCTATATTTTCAACTGTTCATAATATTCTAGAATATTTTCGGAAAAACAAAGTTGAGAACCATCACCCACTGACCAACTGGTGCAAAGTATTCGTTAGCATAACCACAAAATAACTTTTATTGCCATAACTACGATAACACATTTTTTATTTCATTTTTTGAACGAACACTCGAACGTAAGTAATGTCTATTTTTTCCAGTTAAAATGTTTAGTTATTAAATGATAACTCGTTCTATAAAAAGAAATTTAATAAAATTAATGTCATGTTATGCTCGTGAACACACTTGACGAAGAACGCAGTTCGATTAATCGATTGTAATCGACAGAAATATTGTATGCAATTTCATGCATGTATAGAGTGTATAACAAAACTCAAAAACAATTCAAATAATGTTCAATTTCACATCAAATCGTAACTTATAATTTATTATACATTGAAAAAATGTTTTTTTATATACAAATTCATGAAGTACGGGCGGTATTATTACAAGTATAATTTCTTTTCAAATAACAGGAAATCTTTCAGATATAATTGTTCTTATTAAATTAGTGGCACTCTCGAAAGATAAATGAATAGCATCGCAGGACCTTGTACTCACCTGAAGAGGGAGTACGATAACTGTTTTAAGATTTGGTTTTCTCAAAAATTTCTAAAAGGAGTTTACGATGATTCAATGTGTACGAATTATTTCAATGAATACAAGCAATGTTTACAGGTAATTAAACTTTTTCTACTCTTATTACTGTTTTTTAAATTGATATACATAACTGAATGTTGTAATTCGAAATTCTCCGAAAGTAAATAATAAATTTTTAAAATAAAATTTTCAATTAATCAAAATATTCTATTTCAAGGTTGTAAATTGTGTTTTAAATGAAATTGCTACATTACATTTTCTCTTCACGAATATTCTCTTCTTTTCACCACAAATTATTCATTTAATTGATCATTCTTTTGATTCATTTCTTACATCGAAATTATTGATTTGTACATACTATATATATATTGAATTCACTCGAAGCAATTCAAATAATATTATTGATTTACAAAGTAAACAGATTGAAAAATTTATTTTTCTGCCGTGGTTTATGATCAAATATATCGAATTTGTAAAAGTACTCGAAAAATAGAGTGTTGGTTTCACTGATGTTCGAGTTAACAAGTGCACATGTGAATGACACGGTGAAAAGAGTTAAAAAGTCTCGGTAGAAATAAACGCAATTATAAATGATGGAAGCTTGCAAAGACTTAAAAACGAAATACGATCACTGCTTTAACGTTTGGTTCTCTGAAAAGTTTTTGCATGGAGTTTATGACGATAGCGAATGTTCATCTTTACTTAAAGTTTATACTGCGTGTGTCGCGGTAAGTCTGATATAGCAAAGCTCATACTAATAATTTCCTAACATTTTCAAATATTGAAAACTCTATTTGTACTACTTTTCATTATATACGAGAAAAAGTAATAGTTCATTACGTGATTTGCAAGATTTTATTGTTTTTGAAATCGTGTAAGTTTTATGCTAAAAATATCTTTACAAACAAAGGAACGAAATAATGATTCTTTAACATTTTAAAATACAAGTCAAATGAAGAAGTAAACGTTGCCGAAGTCTAACAAAAGTTATAATGTTTGACAGTTTATTAACCTCAAAAGCAACATTACCAAATCACGTGTCAAATCTTTTCATATAAAATTCATTTCAATCTATTGTACAGGGTGAGGCACTTAAGACTTACACCGAAAATATCTCCGTTGCTTTTAGTAATACAAGAAAATGTTTCAGATAGAAAATGTTTGATTCAGTGGGGCAATTATTGTGACGGAGAAGTTTTTTTTCTCTAAGTCATATTTTCCGATATTTTAAGGTCATCATCGGTTTTTTAAATGAAACGTCGAATTTTGATTAGTGTAACATTATAGCTAATGAAAATGCAGATTCAACCATGTATAATATGTTGACCTTCAAATGATCTTCAAAGGAGTCATTCTTTAAAAAGCATAACACAACGTATGAAGACCATGTTCATGATTACCGTACTCTACCAGAGTTCCGTTGATGTGTGCACTAAAACATTGTCGAAAGACATTTCTGGTTTACAAACTGCCATACTGTGTAACACTTTGTGTCATATTATATCAGTAGACAGCGGATCTTTATGCTAAATAAACATTTTCAACTTAAATTGCAACAAACTAGAATGAAATAGAAATTAATTTTCTTTCTTAATACATTTACAGATTTTGCACTCGAAATTCACCCTTTTGCAAGTCAAATACACCCTTAAATCAATTTTACCCTTTTGCAAATCAATTTCACTCTTTTCCAAATCAATTTTACTCTTCTACAAAGAAAGTATTTCTAAGTAAGTTTTTGTAAAAAAAGTCAAATCAAATGTAAATGAATTGTTAAGAAATTCAAAGTTTTATCTATTGCAAAGATGTATATGAAATACTTATTTAAAAGTAATTACCAATTCATTCACTAGAAAATGAATAAAACTGAAAACTGTGTGTAGATATATATATTGATTGTAGCCATTTTCTAATTAATAAATTAAAAAAATGAAAGTACATATGTATTTATTAAAGCGTATTGAGTAGTGAGTCTTACGTTTCTGTCGCAGTAATGACACCTTTCACGTGTGTCTAAATAAATATATAATTTAATCTAAATGAATAAATAATTAATTTTAAATATTTTTAATGGGTGAAATTGATTTGCATAAGGTTGAATTTAAAGTACAAAACCTATAATAGGTCGAAAATAATATAAAAATACTTTTAAGTTCTCCCAATACTTTTGCTGCTTTATTTGCTGCTTTATTTGTCTATATATAAGTATAATTTCAGTCTCAGTTTCAAAATGTCATATTCTATCGGTGAAAAATGTGATATTGTATTTGTTTACTGCAAATGTAGACAAAACGCACTGCAAGCTCAATTACAATATGCAAGAACATATTCTGATCGGAGATATCCTAGTATTCAAACTATCAGGAGTGTCTTCAAGCTCTTTCGAGAAACTGGAAGTATAGAGAAGAGAAAACGTGTACGAAATAAACCAAAAGCAAATGTAAATATTGAAATAGAGTGTTTACATCAATGGAACTCTGGTAGAGTACCATTAAGTTATGCTTTAATAATAATTAGCTATAATTAACTACAATGTTACAGTTACACTAATAAAAATACGTCGTTCTATTTAGAAAAACGATAATGACCTTGAAATAACGGAAAATTTGACCTAGAGAAAGAAACTTCTGTGGCACAATAATTGCTCCACTGAACCAAACATTTTCTGCCTGGAACATTTTCTTGTATTGCTAAAAGCAACGGAGATATTTTCGGTGTAAGTCTTAGGTGCCTCACCCTGTATAAGCTTCAATAATGAGCATTAATTGAAAATGTACGAATAATTTAAATACTTAGAAATGATAAAGAATACACTTTCAGTCATTACTAGACAGCGTATCTTTATGCAAAGTGAACATTTTGTATGTTAATTACAACAAATTAGAGTGCAATAGAAGTATATTTCCTTTCTTAGTATGTTTAATAAGTTGGAAATAATATAACAGTATCTTTAAATCTTTCGAATAATTTTACTGTTGTAAATTACACCTACTAATTTTTGCCATAAATGCATAAAATCCGCTGTCTGGTTATTACTGTCTTTTTCTGTCATTTTACATTTTAGCAGTACAACCTAAAACAGTACAACCACAAAGCATTTTAACCTTGCGTCACTGGTGCACGGACTCACGTTCCGCAAAGTAATTTGTTCTTAATTTGTAGAGAGCGGGAGAACTTTTTGGCTCTGTCCGTCTCGGCATTCTTCGAGGGAGGTGTAAATATTATCAGTTCCAAATTAGCAGCCTGTACATGCATTTGTGTGGCTGTCGCAATAGATTGCCAAGCGTGAGACCACAGCCAGTAACAATTATAATTGTTGCGTCACCAACTCCAATTTCAGTCTAGGTTTACACTATGACTGAATTAAGTGATGTCGTTTTTCGAAGGTCTCCTAGAGCCACTTTAACAAATTTATTGCTTTACAACTCAAGTATGGCTGAAAAATGTCAGCAGATTTTTGTCAGGAAATCAGCTCAGCCGTACCGCACTTAATGGCCCTTGACGTAACATAGACCCACGTGTAGCGCCATTTCTTGATTATTTCACTTAAACAATAAATACAATATTGTGCTTTCCTATTTGTATGAAAAATGGAATGCGGAGCCACAGTCCACAGCCAGTAGTGGTACAAATAAAATGAACACCAGAGACGGAAGGTTAACGATCTATAGCAGGCCTAGGCAATGCTGACTTGTGGAACAGATTTTGCTACTAATCCTCTTCACCTGTTCCGCAAGTCAGTCCCCACCACATATGCTCCAACTCTTCCTTCAGCACGAGCCCTACAACGCTGAACTGGCAAGTTACTCTATAAGATCCTTGCTTGAACTGACATCAACGACATTTACAGGTTTTGCACTCCAAATTCACCTGTTGGCAAACCAATTTCACCCTTTTGCAAATCATTTTCACCCTTTTGCAAATCAAATTCAACCTTTTGCAAATAAAGTATTTTTAAGTAAGTTTTTGTGGAAGAAATCGAATCAAATGTAAATTAATTGTTAAGAAATTCAAAATTTTATTTATTGCAAAGATGTTTATCAAATACTTATTTCAAAAGTAATTACTAGACTGCGGATGTTTATGCAATTTTCAATTTTTGTAGACAAGTTTTAAGAAAATGGAATAAAGTAGAATATTATTTTCCATGGTAGTAGCTTTTTTAGGTCTGAAATAAATTAAAATCGTACCAAATTCTGTCATATTTTATATCCTGGCATTTTTTGAAAATTTTCAAAAGCCATAATTGCATAAAAATCCGCAGTCTAGTAATTACTAATTCATTAACTTTGTAGTGTATGAAAACAGTGTCTAGATGTGTATATTCATTGTAGCCATTTTCTCATTAAAAAAATGTTTTAAATGAACGTAAATATGTTTTTATTAAAGTGTATTGAGTATTGAGTCTTATGTTTCCCTCGCAATAGTGACACTGTTCATTCGTGTGTCTAACGTCACACAGCAGTTCGCTGTATTCTCCTGCCCATGGTGACTTCTTCTGAACTCAAGGGAGATGCTTTCAAGTGTAATTAATTTTAAATATTCTTAATGGGTGAAATTGATTTGCAAAAGGGTGAAATTGTTTTACAAATAGGTGAAATTGATATGCAAAAGGATGAATTTGGAGTGCAAAACCTGCACCAATTCCTTTAATTTTTATGAGGCGGACGATTCTTTCGGCTTTGTGAATTCTTTACCTCTGTACCTGAATCGTCTCTATCATAAAAATTAAAGGAATTGGTAAATGTCGTTGGAGTCAGTTCAAGCAAGGATCTTATGTACATGTACATGTATACGTAGTATACATAGTAGTAGGCTCGTGCTGAAGGAAGAGTCAGAGCAGACGTGGTGGGGACTGACTCGTCGAGCAGGCAAAGAAGAGAAGCAGCCACATTTGTTCTGTGAGCCAGCATTGTCGAGGCCTGGTCTATGATATAATCGGAAATAAAACATTTTGTTTCGAAATTCTTTTTAGTGCGATGATATATGCCTCGAAATTGAATTATTTTAATCCCAAAATAGAAGATGATACAAGCGATTTAATAGAATTATTTTGTATTCTAGCAAGCTATGAAGGATCAGAATATAAACTTGGATGAAGTTGATATAACGCATTTGGAAACAGATAAAAATAAATCGAAAGAAAGTTGATAGCTAAATTTTTAGTAAGAATTTTTTCATATAATTTTGTGTTATGAGAGAAGAATGCTAAGGTATATGGTCAAATAAATTATTATTGCTGTTAAGGTACTGTTTGTAATTATATTTTCCTCTCTATTTAGACTTTTATACATTATTTCATATCTTAAGTTATTCTTATTTTCCGACACAAAATTTTTTAAAAATAACATCAAGAACGTCCTCATTGCTAATGGAACCTGTTATTTTTCCTAGTTCCTTCGCTGCATACCTAATATCTTGTAAAGATATAGCCATGTCATAATTTTGCATTTCTGTCTTTTTTAAATAAGCTCCAATGTATTTTCTAACATTTGTTAAGTGGTTCCTATATCTTGTATGACTAATCACAGGATTTTCTTCGGATGGATCACCGCATCTGAAAGTAAAAAATTTAAAGAAATAAATGTTACATCTATATGGAATTTTTTAATAAAGATTTTTACATTATATCTTATCTCGAGTTATTATTATGTCTCATCTATCCAATTAGTATATCTGCTATAGGTAGTAGCGCGCTACGAGTTAATATTTAATAAATAAATATTTACATTTCTTTGCAACATTCCCCCAACGCATTTGTCAGTTGTTGCAAACCCTCCTGTGTTTTACATGAAATTGTAATAACATCGTGTTTTTTCCATAACTGTTTTTCCTTTTCTTCCAGCAAATCCGCTTTATTAATTACCATAAGAATATTGTCTGTTTTTATTTCTAAAAAATTCTTATAATGTTCTATGAACTTTTCATAAGAACATGTAAAATCTATGTCTGCGCTTATCAAACATATAATAAGATCTGCCATTTTTGTGCATTCTTTTGCTCTTCTAATGCCTTCCTCTTCTATTTCATTCTCCGGATTGTTCCTAATTCCTGCGGTATCTGTAAGAATCATTGAATAACCGCAGACATTTGCTGTTAATTCTATAAGATCCCTTGTTGTTCCTGGAGAAGATGTTACAATGGCTGCATTTTTTCTAGAAAGGAGATTCAAAAGACTGCTCTTCCCTACATTCGTTTCTCCCAAAATTGCAACACGTACTCCAGTTCTTAGAATTTCTCCTTTCCTTCCATCGGATAAATGTTGTTCAATCTCTGCGTATAAATTTTCCAATGTTGCTTTTGTATTTCCTAAGATATTATTCTCAAAACTGTGCTCTTCAGAGAAGTCGATATAACCCTCTAAGCTAGCAAGTGAATTTAAAAGAATCACCCTCCAGGAGTCGTATAGATGACGAAGGGAACCACTAGCCTGACTAGAAGCCTGTTACACATGAATAATAAACATGTTGTACTAACACAAATAAAATTTTAGTATAATCGCTACGTTGAATTGTAATGTAGCAAATTAATTACACTGTCCAACACCAAATTTGTTTCGCTATAACTGTTGGGTGTCCCTTATAGAGTCTTTTGTGCTGATTCCGAATCTGCCCTTAATTTTCTTCCTACACGCACAGTTTTTGAGAAACATGACTTTGAAAAAAGAAACATTTTTCAACTTTAAACAAATATTGTGATGTTATTATAATAGATATTGAATTGTTCTTTACGGCAAAAGATTCTGTAGACTTTCCCGAATACAGCGATATCTAATATTAATACATTATGATTGTTTAAACATGTTTAAACAATGATTAAAGACGGAGAGACGCCACTTTTGCACCCATTTTGGAGGATATTTTTCAATTTATATAAAAAAATAAGGTTCCAGCGGAAAATCGAACTATACCACGCGATAGAGCAGACTTTTATCTTGAGAAACCACCCTTTCAAATTTCCAACGTCGATGTTTTTTTCGAACCATTTTAAATTGAAAAATATCCTCAAAAATGGGTGCAAAAGTGGCGTCTCTCCATCTTTAATCATTGTTTAAACATGTTTAAACAATCATAATGTATTAATATTAGATATCGCTGTATTCGGGAAGTCTACAGAATCTTTTTTTGCCGTAAAGAACAATTCAATATCTTATATAATAACATCACAATATTTATTTGAAAATTAAGAATATGCTTTTTTTCAAAGTCATGTTTCTTAAAAACTGTGCGTGTAGGAAAAAAATTAAGGGCAGATTCGGAATCAGCGCAAAAGACTCTTTAAGGGACACCCAACATTTATAGCGAAACATAAGAAAAGTTGAAATTTGTTGGACAGTGTTATTAGTAATTTTTATATATGTAATATATTTATCACCTGTTTGCGTTGTTTTTCAGTTACCGCATCAATTAGATCTCCTATACCCTCTGCTTCGGTTAAGTCTACCTTTCCATTTAGGAAAGCTCTTTTTGTAAATTCTCCAGGAGGTGCAACTTGAAAATGCAGTTTTGAAAGAGCTTCAAGTACTGATGTTACTACTGCAGGACCTCCGTGAACATGAAATTCTACGGAATCCTCTCCGGTAAATGAATTGGGTTCTGAAATTGATTATTATTAGACTGCGGATTTTATGTATTTATGATAGAAATGGGTACGCACAATTTAAAGCAGAGGTCATATTTAGAAGATTTAAGGACGTCGGTGTATTAGTTACAGTTTAGTACGATAATTAAAAGAAGAAAGAATTTTTTATTTGACTCTTAATTAACCCTCAGAGTGGTAAATCCCGAGGCGCCAGTCAAATTCACATCTACTGGAAACAATACAGATGTCCTCAACTTGAATAAGTACATATGGAAAATTATTTCGATATTATCTCGTTAACTATTAGATTTATGATATACAAAGATCGATACTTTTTACACAGAATTTTGTGCTTCATCCGAGTTTGAGTAAAAATATTGGGCATTCTATCGAAAAAACTGAAGATGACCTCCATAGGTCCTTTACGCGTCCACTTACACAAAAAACCACTAACATCAGATTAATGCCCCCTTGAAACCAAGCAAGTTCTATCTGATGCATTTTTTCCTAACACCAATAGCAGCCGAGTTATTCAGATGGCCTGTTTTAGGTGCCTCACCCTGTATATATCTAGACACTGTTTTCATACATTACAAAGTTAATGAATTGGTAATTACTTTTAAATAAGTATTTGATGAACATCTTTGCAATGAATAAAATTTTGAATTTCCTAACAATTAATTTATACATTTGTTTTTCTTTTAGAACTTGAATTTGATTTGCAAAAGGGTGTATTTAACTTGCAAAAAAGTACATTTGGAGTGCAAAACCTGTAAAAAGTTGGATTTTATTTGCAAAAGGGTGTACTTGACTTGCAAAAGGGTGAATTTGGAATGCAAAACTATAAACCTTTGCACTCTGAATTAGTTTTCAATTTTCTTGCCAACAACTCCCTACTATTTTAAGTGTTTCATTTGGAATTTACTTCAAAGGACAGTTCCTTCACTCCTACTTATTTTAAGCAATTTTGTTTACTAATTATATTAAATATAGCTCTCAAACCTTATTGTAATTTATATTTGTGGAACTTATATTTGTTTTTAACTAAAAAATACGACTTAAATAAATAAAGGAAAAACCCAAATACAAATAATAATACGAGTACCTGGGAACCAAAGACACAGGCCTTTGTCTAAGCATTCCTTTGTTTCTGGATCATGTATCTTTCTGAGAAGAGCTGTCCTAGGTTTCAAATTTGACATTTTAGTCATCTTTTTTAAAGCAAATGATGCATCTGGACCAGATATCCGAATTACCGCTACTCCACATTTTCCATATCCTGTTAAATGAAAAATTCAACTCACTTAAAATGTTTTACAAATCTTTAAACTTTGATGGTACACATTTTCACATATTCATATGTACATGCAAAGGCATACAAAATTTGATGAAGAAATAAAAGTATCTATCATTTGCTTGTAATTACTTTATGTTCTACGATTCTGTTTTAATATTATTGTTATTTCCAGAAATCAATCAGAATAAATTTCAATTACAATTATAAATTACAGTTGTTTAATATTATATGTATACTTAATACTTAGAGAATATGTTTTTCAATATAATTCTATCTCTTTTACAAGTTATTTAAAAAATATTTTTCTGTAAAATCAGTGTTAGAAATATACAACTTCTGACAGTTTTCTATGTACGATAAAAGTCTTGAAATATTTTTAAACTTGCGGAGCGCATGCGCAAATGGAATTGGCGGAATGCTGAATTACTTGTTGTACAGAAAAGTAGTGAAATTAAATGCACGTTAAAAGTATCCGTTTCGTGTGATTCCACGATAAAACCTGTACTATTTGAATAGTATAGAAACCGTGAAACAACCAGAAGAAAGTGCATAAATTGTAGAGCATCTTTTCTGTTCTCCAAAGTGTTTCTGTAGTGATGTTTGTGAAGGAAGAATTGTGCGTTTCGTTCCCGCTGTGGTAGCCGATAATTTCAATCCTTGCTTCAGTGCAAACATTTCAAACGTTCAGTATTGAAATATCCAGAACCTGAATAAATTCAATACTTTCTATTAATATATATTTGAAACGAATTCAATTACAAGCAGGTTATGTGTTTAAACATAAGCATTGATAAAAGTGATCTAAGGTGTGGAAGATACAAACTATTTCTAACAACTGTTTGAGATTCGATAATTTTCAAATTTATGTTATTGTTGAGGAGTGTGAATGTTGTATATAAACTTTACTCTCGTATATATATATAAGGTCATTTCGTCCTAGACCCGCTAGAGGACTTATCAGTAAGGCTACCTAGCGGGCCCTGCCTTAGACGGTGTAATATCGGCAGTTGAGGACTTTATATATATAAAAACCGGTGGCAAATGGAATCTAGCGAGCAAGGATAGCGGCAGGCTTGGACTAACTGTCCATCTGGCGGCAAAGGCGGAATTTAAACACCGTCACATTGTAATAAAAAAGAATATATAATAATATATATATATATGAAAATCGATCCATAAATCGAAAACTATGAATTTTCGATAAAGCATTGAGCTTGATGAAGATGGCTGAATTTGTGAACAAATTAATAACAAGTAACGACGTGCAACAACGGTGTACCGAATGGGTAGAATCTCAACAAAATTTTACGTATACCGACGAAGTACAACACAAAACAAAACAAACGGACGACAATGAAAGTTGTAATACTGATTCCGTATTCGATTCCGTATCAGAATGCGGCGTGAAAAGAAAAAGAGTCGGTTTGCCATTGAAACGCGAAGTTTTTCATCTTTCTTGCGAATGGACCGACTGCGAATACGAAACAAATCATGTCGAAAGATTTGTAAAACACGTGGCTGGACATGTGTCAGGTTTAGGAATACGGACTAACGAAAAAGGCGGTGAAGCTTATGTCTGTCATTGGAATGGTTGTTTTTACGAAAAAGAAGATCCCGATGAGATTTCACGACACGTCAATTATCATGCGTACCACACGAAGTTGAAGTGTATCGGATCAAATATCCGCGTCAGAATTAAACTGCCCGTAAGAAATTCTAAAATAACTTTTGTCTAATCGTCTTAACCCCTTGCCGTATTTTAACGAGTCAGACTCGTCGTGAAGGTTTGAACAATGTTTAACATATATGAATGTTACAGATTTTACACTCCAAATTTACCTTTTTGCAAATCAAATTCAACTTTTGATAGATTTTGCATTCCAAATTTACCCTTTTGCAAGTCAAATACACCCTCTTGCAAATCAAGTATTTTTAAGTAAGATTTTCTAAAAAAAAATCAAATGTAAATTAATTGTTAGTAAATTCAAAATTTTATTCATTGCAAAGATGTACATCAAATACTTATTTCAAAGTAATTATCAATTCATTAACTTTGCAGTATATGAAATCTGTGTGTAGATTGTAGATCTGTGTTTTAATAAATTTCAAAAATGAAAGGACATATTTATTGAAGCGTATTGAGTGTTACGTTCCCTTGCAGTAATGACGCCATTCACGTGTGTCCAAATAAATATATAATTTAATTTAAATGAATAAATAATTAATCTTAAGTATTCCTAATGGTTGAAATTGTTTTGCATAAGGTTGAATTTCACTTACAAAAGGGTGAATTTGGAGTGCAAAACCTATACGTGTTTCTTTTTAGATGAAATCAAATTTGATTTGTTTGTAATGAATATTTATGCATTAAGATAAATGTAGCCATACAAAAAATATAAATTTTCTTTTCCCTTCTACTCGCCTTCTAGTCACCTAACGTTTGTACTTCAAACATCTTTGTTGTTTTCAAAGATGCGTTGACGACAAAGTTGAATGATAAAATGAAGCTTGCATGATATGAAAAAAATGTTTGTTTTTATATCATTCTTTTTAGAGAAACCAAGGTCACGTTCATTTTTTTAAATGGGACCACTCTTTTTTAACACTAAACCTACCATGAGAAGTCAAATGACCCATTTTAGATTTTTTATTTGACAATTATTGAAATTGTAAAGGTGTTTTCATGGGAATTTATTAAATATATTTTTTGACTCGAGTATATATTATAGTAAACATCGCACGCAATATAAATAAATTTAATCTTGTTATTTTTATAATACTATTTTACGTTTAGTGTTAAACACCTATAATGATAGTCCCTTTTGTTACGAATTCAATGACTATAATTATTCAAGGTCATTCGAGGTCACAGACAGAGAAAACATATAAGACTTAAATACGAAAGCAGAATATGTGTATCACGAGTGAGACTTCTAGTATATATATTAAGGTTGGAGTATGTAACAAGATTCTGCTGTCTTATTGAATGGTTGAAAGGTGTGATATGATAACAGTTTACTGTGAATGTGGACAAAATGTAGTGCAGGCCCGATTGCTTTACGAAGAAAGGTACCATGAGCGAAACACTCCTTCTTGGTAGACTTTTATTAACTCTTTACACTCAGAGCTATTTTAACTCAAACATTAAACATTTTTTTCGACCTAGAATAATTCCATTCTATATATGATTTTTTTTAAGTTTTATGGATATGAAATTTATATAATAATTCATACAATACTTGAATGGTTTAGTAATTGCTTAGATCCCAATATATTTAATGATGTAAACAATATTTTTGGAATAATGGTGGAACAACTATTAGTGGTGACTCTGAGTCACCACTCGAGTGCTAAAGCATAATATCTACATATTGTTTAGAAATACTGCAAGTGTAGATGTAAGAAATCGTAAACACAAGAAACTTACGACTAATGAAGACAATGAAATTAATATTTTAGCAGCTATAGCTGTCGATCCACATGTGAATATGTGAACAATTGCCAGAGAAGTAGGCATGAGCCAAAGTAGCGTAATACAAATTCTGGCGAGACATAAATTTCATCTGTTTCATATATTGCTATATTAGGAATTATACGGAGGTGATTTTCAAAATTGAATTTATTTTTGTCAATGAGGATTGCATCAAAATTGTTTGTTTTTCTAATGTCTTGTTTACGGACGAAGCAACACATTCAATTCAAAAACAGCTCTGCATGGAATGTGTTAAAAGTGGGTGGTTCCATTTTAAAAAATGAAAGTGACCTTGGTATCTCCATAAAAAATTAAGAAATCGAAATTAAGACTCAAGACATTTAATGTATCTTTGAAAACAACAAAGATATTTGAGGTACAAACGTTAGGTAACTCACCCTGTACGTAATTTTTTACCTCGAAAGGAAATCCAAATGTCAGTAATCTAAACTCTATTATAGAAATGCCACAGAGATTCAGAATGGAAGAATGTTGTGGATCTTCCAGCACCTCTGCTTTGTCGCTGGGAAGAATGTTTAAAATATTATAGGAATTATCAGTTGTATCTATATCATGTAGCTGCCCATGTCGAAGAAAACCCAAGAGGCAATAAAATTGAAGGTGGTTTAGAATGCAAATGGACTGGTTGTGGAAGCTTCTATCCTAGTTTATATAAATTAAGGGATCACATGAGACGTCATACAAAGGAGAAAATGGTAGCCTGTCCTGATTGTGGGGCTACATTTGCTTCTAATACGAAATTTCATGTACATTGTAAACGGCAAATTCCAATTGATGGTAAAGTGTAATTTAAAATTTCCTATGCTTTATACTATACATTCAAAGTTCTGCATGTTTATATTGTAATGTAATAACTAGACTGCAGATGTTTATTCAATTTACCATTTTTTGTAGTCGAATTTCAAGAAAGTGGAATCAAATGAAATCTTATTTTTAGTGGTAGTAGCATTTTAAGGTCTGGAATCAATCAAAATCGTGTTCAATTCTGTCAAATCTTATATTCCAGCATTTTTTGAAAATTTGCAGAAACCATAAATGCATAAAGATCCGCAGTCTAGCAATGACTAACAAATTGTCATATAAAAGAATCATTTTCTTTTTTTTAATCTAATGCTCTTAATAGTCTTACTTTTACAATTTCTTTATAGACTATGTACAGTAATGTCCCATTATAAGTCCGGCGGAGGAAGCCGCTCTATGTCACTTCGCCTATCCATTCCACTGGGGGCATACCCCGCGAGGGGCTAAGAAGTTCGGGCTGCCTCGGTCGCCGAGCAGTATGTATAAACATGCCGCGTAATCCGGTCTCGGATCGGGTATATCGGTGTGAACCACTACTAATCCAATTACAAAACTTCTTTATTTTTCATTATTTTTTTATGAGGCTTTCACCAACTTATTTGTGGCATTTTCTCTGATAAAAATGACACTAAACACGATATAATTTCAACTGTATTTAGTGGTTTAATTGACGGTATGGAGTAACTTTAGGACATAGAAGAGAATAGCGAGTTGAAAAAGAAATAGAAACAGCGACTGCGACGGTCGACAAAAATTCAAAATTTATTGTATTGTTTAAAATATCAATGCAATGCTAACATTTTTTTATTTTCATAACTTTTTTCTTATACAACCTTTCTCGAGATATTTATCACATTTTTTCTGATTAAAATAAGTCGTTTTAAACCTCTAACGAGCTGTAGCTCCGTTAATTTGCAAAATTCTAGTCTAATTCTATGAGAAGATAATTTTCGAGATGTTAAGTTGTTTATTTAACACTAGGTTTACGGGACCAGTCAAAATGAGGGGTTCTAATATCCTTAATTTGCAATTATTAAGATTGTAAAGATGCTTCCCTGAGGATTATTTACCAAATGTATTCCTTTGGGTATATATTGGAAAAATGGCCAAAAATTTGGATAGACACGTGCTTGTTATGTTTATAAAATAATGTAAAATAGGTATTTTTAGAGCTCCGTAAACCTAGTGTTAAACATATGTTATGTATAGCATATATAAAGTATATGATAATTGTAAGTTATGCTTCACATGTACAGTAAATATGGGCCAAATTGTATCGTGTTCCGTGTCATTTTAATCAGAAAAATGTCACAAATATATTGGTAAAATTTCATTAAAAATAAGTGAAAAATAAAGAAGATTCGTAGAAGTATTGTACTACCGAAGTACATCACCGATGCGCTATTTTTTGTTGCGCCTTCGGCTGCGCGGTCCGTGTTTACATACTGTCCTTTTCTACATTCGTCACAACACAGAACCGAGAATTGACTTAGAATGGGACTTTACTGTATGCTTTTTAAAAAATCCAAATAATTTTATTTACAAAAAACGACCAATATCAATAAAAGAATTTCTACATTAAAATTCATTTACAGTGCAGGGATTCCAGTGTTCACACTGTAATAAATTTTATCCAACCGAAGGAATCTTGAAAGATCACATGAGAATGCATGTTTTTAATTACAAATGCAGTCTTTGCGATATGAGCTGCGAATCACCAGCTAGTTTAGCCAAACATGTACGATACCGGCATGTTCCTACTAGAAGCTTTCCCTGCCAACTTTGTAGTCATGCTGCAAAGTCTCAACAAGATTTGGATTCGCATATGTCAGTTCATACGAGTGGGCCCAACTTTTCATGTCATTATGATGGGTGTCCATATACATGTAAGGGTGCATATACTCTTGATAGGTAATGAAGTTTTTTCTATCAAGACAATACAAATAATTGAACATTTAACCCTTTGCACTCGGAAATTAAACATTTCTTCCAGCCTAGAATACTTCCATTCTCTATGATTTTTTAAATTCAGTGGATATGAAATTAATATAATACCTCATAAAATACTTAAATGTTTAATAATTGATTAGATACCAACATACCTAATAATGTAAACAATTCCACTCGAATGCTAAGGGTTAACTATAAATGAATAGACTAAAATTGACATGTTTTGTATTTTAAGGCATATAGAACGAGTGCACGGTATGCAAATACGGTGGTATTGCTGTCACGAATGCCCAATAAAATACAGGAAGAGCTATAGACTAACCAAGCATTTGATCGAAGCGCATAGAATCCAATTACCTAGTGGATATATAAGATTTCAGTATACCCATGACGAAGATGGATGCTATAGATTGCAAATGGTCAGATACGAAGCTGTCGATGAGGAAATCAATCCTTCAAGTACACAGTCCAAAATTCAAGATAAAAAATACAATATTAGACTCAATAAAACTTCTGATGTACCACAAGTAGAGGTAATATGTTTTATCGAATTCAAACAAATGTCTGCAATAGATACAAAAGAAAATAGAATAGCAAATAAATGAATATAACTATTTATTTTAAAGGTATACGAAGATTTGGGTGATAAAGGAGACGACTGTGAAGAAACCGGAGTCGAAGCGAAATTAGGAGCAAAGAATAACGAAGTAAAATCAATGCCTGTGATTTCGAATATTTTAATATCAATTGATGAAACGGATGCAGAGGGAAATATAATACGAAGTAGAATCGTGGAAGCTCAAGAAACTAGAGAGTTACCACCTTCCGAAGGATCACCATTAATTCTGACATAAATTAAATTTATTCTATTAATAGTAAGTTCTAAATTAATGTAACAGAAATCAAATATAAATTTACTACAAAAGACTTCGAAACTTTTGTACAATCATTTCTCATAATAGAGATTTATTAAATACTTATAACTTATTAATATATTTTAAAAAAGAGAAAATGCGAATACATTTACAGTAATTCTACAATCGGTGTCCGAGGTTGCCTGTGCAATCGCAGTCCAGTGCCTACCCCACTCTACTCTACTGCCGGCCAACGGCGGGCCGCGCCGCAGAGCGGCGATGATTGATCTCGGCTCGGGTATATCGGTTTGAACACCACTACATTGACACCATGAATCAAATGTTCAAACTTCTTAATTTTCATTATTTTTTTATGGGACTTTCAGTGGCTTGTTTCTGGAATTTTTCTGATTAAAACAAGACCTAACACGATATAATTTCAATTGTATTTAGTGGTTTAATCGACGGTGAAAATTTCGGTCCCAACGAAGAGCAGCGTATGGGACATTCTTTGAACTGTGCCGGCGACGGCGACGGCGACTGTTCGCGTCTCTTTCTTTCCCATACGCTGTTCTTCGTTGCGTTCGAAACTTTCATCGTCGATTAAACCACTAAATACAGTTGAAATTATATCGTGTTTGGCGTCATTTTAATCAGAAAATGCCAGAAATAAGGTAGTGAAAGTTCCATAAAAAAATAATGATAAATAAACAATTCTATCATTGCCATTACATTGTGAGAACTCGCGGGCCTTTAAACTAAGCCGGCGACGGCGACACGCTTCGGCCACGCGATTCGTATTTCTTTCTGTCCTTCTCTATGTTCGGGCTCTCGTTCTAAAGACTCGGCGCGGTAGACGCAGTCATAAAAAAATAGTGTCTCTACACCACCGCCGTGCAGAGCACGGCTGTTGGATACCGATTGAAGAATTACTGTATTTGATATTTTATACAAATTAATGGATTTATATTTTTCTTCTCGTTTTCATTTTATTAAATTAACAATTGGCTCTATCAGGTCAACCAGCAAATTTGATATCCTAGGTATCGCATGCGTACGAATAACATTTATTTATCATTTCAATAAGTCATGAGTTTCCTCTCTCTTCAATTTTCCGAGTGTTGAAGGTTATATTAAGTCTTGACAGTTCGTTAGGATGAGTTCTTTAGTTTGCTGTTGTGTACTGCCACAAATTCTTTAATTTGTTCCGTTACATATTTAATTCCTAGGTTGTATGTAGAGTTTCCCCGCTAATGTACCACAGAGATGATGTTGTTCTGAAGGTTTTATTTTGAAGCCTCTGTAGAATATTTAAATTACTTTTCTTAGCATAGAAAGAGTTTGACGCCATATGTCCGTACTGGGATTATCGCTACCTTATATAGCATTAACTTGTTACTTAGCGAGAAAGGTTTTGTTGTGTTGAGTATTTCTCATAGTAGGACAATCAGGCAGTAGTTGGGTAGTGATGATGGTGCTGGTAGTGGTGTATATTTATGTTCCGAGTGCCTCTTCGCTGGCTTGTTGCATCTCTAATGTTAGGCCACATACTGTTGTTTTATCAACTATCGAAGTATACATGATAGCTTTAATGTAATCAAAGCTCGCTTACGTACGTCTTATCTCTTTGTCAGCTTGCAAGCGAGTTAATTGATTTATATGAATATTTTAAATACTTTCATTACATGAATTTGAATAAATAGAAAAGAATATTTTACTAGGAAGACAGACGAAGATCGAAACAAGCTTCATCATCTATATCTAATGAATCGGGAGTATCTGTGACTGCAATCAGTTCCCCATCAAAATACAATTTAATTTTTGATTCTTTAACATTAAACTCTTCTGCACATTTTTTCCAAAGATTTTCAAAAGTGTCATCAAGTTTAACCAATATTGTTAGACACTTCTTGTTCGTGGTTTGTACTTTTATACTACAAACATTTTCATCGAGCTTCTCTTCTTTAGTATTATCTTTCTTCACCACGCCTCCTTCTACAAAAATATGTTTACTTTGTGTATATTATATGATATACAGGGTGGTTCACAAGATATTACCACCTCGATTTTCATCATTATTATTATTCGTAGCGAAGAATGTTTATATAATGTTGAATGGATTTGATCTAAGACATTTACAATCATTCCAAGACATTTACAATTCACCGATATCGATTTGTCTAAACACAAGGAGATTGTCCATGCACCAATAGTGCGTATTCCTTAAAGTCATTAATCCATTTTTCGTAAATGTTGCTTCATCCGTGAATATAACGGTATCGAAAAAATTATCCCTTTGAGAGAGAGAGTCCAATTACAAAATTCCAAACGTTGATGGAAATCATTTTCAGTCAATTCTGGAACCCTCGATAAATGATACGGGTAATCTTTGTGCCTTTTGAGGATAAGTAGAACGTTTGTTCGACTAATTCCAGATTATCTTTCGATTTGGCAAGAGCTTGAAAATGAATTTAATTCCACTGCAGCTAAAACTGCAATTTCATTTGCCTCATTCGTCACTGTGTTATGTACTATGAATTGCCTTTTGGCGTTGTAAATTTACTGTTAGGTCAAATAGTTGTCAGATTGAATTCGTAACATTATCAAGAGAGTTATGATTTCGTAACAACACTAAAAATAAAATATCACCGTAACTAATTGGTTTTCTATATTAATAGGTTAATACTTATTTGTAGAGAATATGAAGCTCCATCAATTGGTGCAGGAAAGAACATACGATCCCATTAAAAAAAATACTGATAACCTTTGTATCTTATCTACGCGTCCACCAACTTTTCAACTCACACCACCAAAGTATGCATCTCTCGAAACCATTCAACCTTATGTAAACATTCTTCGCTATAAATAATAATAATGACGAAAATCGGAGTGGTAATATCTGAGAAGCACCCTGTACATGCAAGACAATGAAAACAAAGATTTCACTTTTCGTTTAATTAAAGTATAATAATCAACTTACCAAGGATGTCGATTACAGATAAATTTATAGAAGCCGGCGTATCAGTTTTTTTAATGGTCGTACCCTTGTTAGTTATCAAAATATCGTCTATGGAAACTTTTTCCAAATTTGCGAAATAATCGAAAATTTTTCGGAAATTTTCATTCTGAAATAGTGTAATTAATTCCAATTAAAAGATGATGAAAAACTATAATTGAATTGATAATCTTCAATCTGCTTAATGAAATTATTCCATGGAAATTACATGAAACATTACATACTCTGCAAATATTCAAACGATGCATATCTTTCGATCGCCAATGAATCTTTATAGTTACATCATAATTTTCATCTTCGCTAGACACTACAACCTCTTCTACAATCAAGGAATCAATTTCTAATATTGAATTTGATAGCTCATTAACAGGATTTGAATTTTGCTCTACAGGAATAACTCCCTCTTCTACAGATACAATTTCCAAGTCTGAATCAGAGTCTGGTGAATTTCTTCCCTAAAAAAAAATATCGATTGTAGACTGTAATTATTAATTACATAGACTCCGGATCTTTATGCAAAATAAAAAGTTTGGGCATCAATTGCAAGACATAGGAGCTACATATAAATTTATATTTTTTCACTCTAATAATTTTAATATAGTAAAAAATAATATATTAATACTTTTAAAGTCTTTTAATCTTTTCACTGTTTCAAATTGCACGTACTCATTTTTGTCATAAATGCATAAAATCCGGGGTATAGTAATTATTGTGTTGGCAAGAAAGAAATTTTCAGTATTTTAAGGTGAAATAAAACCCAATTTTGGGAAAATTTCATTGAACAAGATGGAAAATATTTTACTAATTAAAGTTCATTGCTTGAATAGAAAAATTGGCTTTTATTTCACCTTAAAATACCGAAATTACTTTCTTGCCGACCCAATAATAACAGATTTAATCAAATAAAGCATTATTAACACATTGGTACACTTTATTGGTACACTAGTGGTACACACTGACATATTTATTTAATGCACTAAAAAGTATACTTTATAACAAGTTTAAGACTGTAGAAGATATTTCCACAAAAAGGATGAGGCATTATAAAAAATGCAGTATAGAACAAAGCAAATGACCTGAATGAGAAATCGAGCAAAAGCGACTCGGCACGAAATGTATTAACTATATTCAGTATAGATTCTTTTACCTGTCTGTGTCTCGTTGTTCTGTGACGTAATTCATTAGTCATAGATCTTGTTTTTCGAAGTTGCCTTGTAGTTAGCTCAGTCTCTTTAGAAACAATTCTGAAAAAATAAATAAGAATTTATGAAATAATCTAAATAATACGTTACTATATTCTGATTACTTTGAAACTCTTTGTTACAAATATTATAATTTGTTCATATATAAAATTTATATCAACATTATCTGAATCATAAAATAATTTTAACACTAGAACTACTGGATTAGTCAAAATGACTTGCTCCTGATTTGTTCATTCAGAAATATTAAAATTATAAATATGTTTTTCTTATAACTGGTGTGAAATCAAAATAAATTCAATTTTGTCATTATTATAAGGCAATGTATGCCAATTGCGTTTAGCGCTGAAATAGTTCTTACGGTAGTTCTAATGTTAAGTAGTAGAACTTTAAAATAAGTAATAACTTATAAAGTTTATTCTACATATATGTATAGATATACATATAAAATATATCAGATATCATGCTCCAACCCTTCTATATTTATTTCTTCACTCTCCTTGACAGTCTCTTTATTAGGATGTGACGGTGCTTGCTTTTTTAAAGCTGTAAACAAATTTTTTATAGTAAATATACAAAAAGAACACACAGTATGTATTCGAAAAATGAATATGTGCATTTAAAAATATTAAGTCAACTAAATAGTTTTATCTGTTTCATAAATTTCAGATTTCATACTTGAAAGTATATGAAAAATAATCATTATCATATTCTAATTTTCTCATTTCACAAAACAATAAATACACATATTATTATAGTTTTTAATACTGAAAAAAAAACTTGTCAACAAACTTTTGAAATTTTTCTGAGCACCAATTTGGTATTCTTAATATATTGTATTAATATATGTCTTATTATTTATACAGATACATTTTTTATTCTAAAATGATGAAAAAATTTCTGATCCATGCAAAATCATTCTTCAATATAATTTATATTTATATGTATCATAATGAAGTATGTGCATGACTAATGATTTATTATCTGAAGATGAAACGATGTCAAACGTTAATTTAAAAATAAAAAGACGATAATTTGATAATAAAACTGTGAACACTATTTTCTGTAATACGAATTTCCATACCTTTCAGCTTTGCAACAGAATTTAGATACATATCATCATCATCCTCGGATGAAGCTCCTAATTCCATCGTTTCCATCACACAAAAGCTTGTTTAACTGTGTGAAATGAAAAATAACATAAAGTCTTTTCCAAATTAATAATCGTATCCTACACGTAAAATGAAAGTGAGGTTAGTTTAGCGTATTTTTTACTTTTGCATACATAAGTTAACACATTAATATCGTTTTATACATGAATACGGAGATTTAATACGAAGATTTTTCAAATACAAATCACATTGACAATAAATACTTAGAAAAATAAATAAAAATCTAAGACGTAAGTAAATAAGTACTTTGCCGGTAGTTTTAAATCAGTAACTACAGCACACCACACTGTGGTGACCACAGTTCATCACACACATATACATGTATATATGCTTGTAGAATGAGCTGCGAGTAGTGTGTCATATGCTCACTGGTGCTCACGAAACAATATTCCGAATGTTCCGAGTTCCGATATGATGCAACTTTTCTTGTACATGCGCGGCGATTTCAGCCTCAGTAAAGTAAGATTTTCTATAAAATGGGTAAATGGTGTAATATAGATACTGTAGCGTGACCAGTTGATCACGCGAACGTATTTAGTTACACCATTAAAATTAATAAAAAGATAAAGAATATATAAATTGATATAATCAGATATAATCTGATTGTATGCAATGTCTGGCTGTGGTACGGATCTGTGATACGGATCTTCTGTGTACCCGTTCAAAATCGAGCATTTTGCTTACTGGGTATCTCATGTAATATTTATAGTAGGAATTGTTGATTTTCCTAAAATTATGCTCGTAGAATATTTCAAGAAATTTTTGTCCTTGATATTAGTTTTGTTACTAATATTTTAAACCTAAAAACGAACACCATAATATCGTCTGGAATATCTGTTTATCTCGAACAGAGAGGAAATATCTGTCTGGAATACGTTCGTCAAAGAACGTAACACGAAACAGTGGTCTTCTGCACCGACGAAATGCTGTCGGTGGCCTTCTGTTTCTGACTCCAGCCAGAATACATCCTAGAGGGCGTAAGAGAACACCGAAATATTAGAGTGACACGAACACGAACTCTCGTAAGGCTGGATGTCTTTTGAACAGTATGTCTATATCAGTCTATACGGCATTTGAATTAAGTTAGGTTATGTTGTGAACATAGAGCTTTTGATAAAAGTTGACATGGAAACTCAAAACGGCACATCCGTTAAAAGTAATAATCCTGCTCCTACAGTCGAGCAAATTAATGCTGATAGAATAACTCAGGTATTTACTGATATTAAATGTATTTCTTCATTGTACATTATTGTAAAAATATAGTTTCTCATATACTATCTTTGTTACAGCTTGCAAATAAATATTGGGCACCTCACACGACAGACTCACATCTACCATTTAATCCTCAAATCGTAGAAGACATTTATGTCCAAGAAATATGTGCATCCAAGTTTTCTATTCGAAGAATTATGATGTTAGAATTCAGTCAATATCTGGAGAATTTCTTGTGGCCAAATTACAATGCAAGCAACGCAACTCGAGCCCATACTATGTCCATTGTTGTTATGGTCAATGAGAAATTTCGTGAACGTGTTCAAGTTTGGGAAGCATTCGACAAGAATCCAGACCATTTTCCAGAGTTCTTCCAAAACGTCTTAGAAGCTTGTCTTGAAGATAGTATAATGGATTTTGATTTGAAAGAGCAGACAGCATTGATTGTATTTTTGAATCATTGTTTTAACTCTATGGAAATATCATTAGTGCGAGAAGAAGTGAAAAGATTGGTCTCATTATCTATGTGGATTTCATTACAACAAGGCCGCAGAGAATTAGAATTTAGAAAATATCCAATGTGGCGAAAATATTGGAAAATCTTGGGGAAGAAAGATAATCCAGAACTGAAAAAGAAACTAGAATGGGAAAGAAAGTTCTTACATAGATTAATGATCAAATTTATGAAAATATTGGAAACAATTACCGAAGAAGGTAAACTAACAAAACTTATGTATAGAAAGACAAGAAAGAACATTTTCAAATTCGTGTGATGTTTTCACAGTTTTATATTTCTTCTATTTATTTTTCTGATAAATGCATAAAATCTATTTATTTTTAATAGGACCTCTTTTACCGGATAAAGTACGGTACTGCGAAAGATTTCTGGAATTAGTAATAGATTTGGAAGCTCTATTACCAACCAGGCGTTTCTTCAATACTGTAATGGACGATTGTCATTTGGTAGTGAGATGTCAGTTATCCAAATTATTGGATCGTCCCGAAGGAGGATTATTTGGACAGGTAAGTCACATAAACTTTTTTCATATAAAAAGACTCATTGTCAGAAAAAAAAATGTAAATGACAGAAAGATGTATTTTATAAGAGTATATTGAGATGATACATCTTTTGTACAAAAGTTTCATATCTATACAAACATAAATACTACATGAATATCTTAAGATTAAAAAGTTATTTTAATGATATTATAATTACTACAAGATAGTAGATGTAATGACAGTATTTATAAGATGTTAGGCATCTATATTTTCTATTATGAATTTATTGAGAATGTTCCTAATAAGCGCACAATTCCGTAAGGCAGAAGCAAGTTTTTTAAGGCACGTACCTTCACAAACATTAATGTTTTTAAAGTATTAAAGATGAAGTTATTCTTTTCACATTTTTTTTTAAACACTGCAAATACATATTATATACAATATCTTAATTTTCTCTGTTGTCATTTACATTAAATCAATATTGTCTATTTTAATGGCTGATTTGGTCACTAAGATCATTGTGTACACGATACCGTTAATAAGACTCTTTATATGCTTTGCTTTATTCTCACATGATCGTATCAAGCAAAATGAGTTCAGATTTACATATATAGTGTGACTTAGAAGAAGTAGAATATCAGATATGTTTTGTAGATTTGAAAATACATTGTAATATTCGATTTTTTGTAATTTACCCAAGGTACTTTAAAAGATGGATATGCTTGGTTTTACTTAGAGTTGGGCGTTAATTGATTAAAATATTGAAGTTAATTACTAAATTCATATTTATACAAGGTGTTCACCAGATATTACCACTCCTGTTTTCATCATTATTATTATTCGTAGCGGAGAATGTTTATATAAGGTTGAACGATACAATATTTCAATTGTAATCATTACTTACATAAAATATAGCCCAACTCTAATGTCGATTCATTTTTTTCTCGCTTCAAATATATAAAGTATAAAATGAAATGAAACAGTTCTTAATATCCTGCGTTAATGGCAGTCATTTCTTCCCCCCAATCAAGACCATCAATATTTTCTACCGAGTTACAACAGTTGCATGTTTTACCTAGTAAAAATGTAACTCTTTTTTGTCCAAAGACACAAACGTATAATATTAAAATTGCCTGAAGCAAATTGATAATGATGTGACAATATACAAGTACGTCGTAATTGAGTCGCGACAATAACAACGAGAGCCATCCGGAGCTCATCAAGGCAAATAGAAATACGAACATTCTGAAACTGTATTTCATTTTATGATGAATCCGGCCATATGTAATCATTCGCTTGATTCTGTTCGCGGTGGTTAAGATAAAGCTTAGGTCGACCAATATCGTAAGGGCGATAGATGTAAATAACACAGAAATACCAAGCCAACCAATTGTTTCTTGTGGCGGATAAACAGTCCCACCAATGACAGTCTTGTTGGTTTCTAGAGCAAAGTGCGCAAAGATTGCAGAACTTGCAATGCAAACCGTCGATCCCCATACGTACGACGAATAATAACAATATTTTCTGCCATCGGTCACTCGCAAAAATACATTTCGTGATCGAAAAGTACTCCACACGTAATATCCCATAGCGTTGAGCCAGAAAAATGCAGCTAGGAGAGAGACATACATTACAGTATCTGAAATTTAAAAAAAAATCATAAACAATGGGGAAGCATGATTCATTCAGGATGTATACAAAGTGTTTAACTGCGTGTAGTAAATATTTTGGAAACAGGTTCTACAGATCAAAGTAGGATGAAAATGAAGGTTGTTAATAATTGTGGTTAGTTCTTGATTCCCAATTACTAACGATTAACACATTCGTTACCAGGTGTCACATATGTGTAACATATTTATGATTAGACTGCAGATCTTTATGCATTTATATTATGGCTTCTGAAAATTTTTGAAAAAAGGGTGGAATATAAAATTCGATAGAATTTAGTACAATTTTCATTTTTTTGAGATCTGCAAAGGCTACCACTGGAAATAAGATTGTATTTTATTCCACTTTCTTAAAATTCGTCTACAAAAATTGAAAATTGCATAAACATCCGCAGGCTACCTACGATCTTCTATTTTACGTAAAGAAAATATCTGAGATATTTTTTTATATTTTATGAGAGGATATGTTGTATTTAATGAACTCTGTTACAGCTAGACTGTGGATCTTTATGCAAAATCAAATCTTTCTGTGTCATCCGTGATTTCTTTCTTTCTCTCTTTAATAATTCCAATAAATTAAACATACTATATCGATATCCATTTAATTATTTAAATTTTTCTGTTGTTTGAAATTTCATCAACTCGCTTGTGCTGATAAATCCATAAAAAATCTATAGTCTAGTTATAACTACGAAGACTGTCGCAAAAGAAAATGCCAGCAATGAATGCGTTAAAAATTTGTGCTTCATCAAAAGTGAAATGCTTGTACCAAGTCGGCACAAGCGTAGACATACTGTTCACTGAACTTTAATTATTGGACAGCGGATTTAATGCATTTATAAGAAAAATGAGTAGGTGTAATATCAAATAGTAAAAACATTAGAAGAATTGAATAATACTGTTAAATTATTTTCAACGTGTTAAACATATTAAGACAAAGATATTTTGATATGATTATTTGGTCCCCTCAGGGTTTAAAATCCATTTACCAATCTCTCCCTTCTTTCCACTTCTCCCTGTCGCCTTTTCAGCGGGACCTACTGTTTATTACGGTGGGATCCGAACCACCTTTTACCAACAACACGTGAAAAGCACCCAGGGGTCACTTCCCGGGTTTTTACCAGGCGGTCACCCATGCAGGCCCATTCCACGTTCCACGTTGTTTAACTTCGGCGATCGAATGAGAACCGGCGCTTTCAACGGGACCACGGTCGTTGATTATATTAAGACAAAGATAATAAATTTCTATTTCACTCCAGATTGTTGCAATTCAGGTGAAACATTTTTATTTTCCATAAAGATCCGCTGTCTATTAATTATTGATAATATGAAAATAATGGCAAAGCTTGGCCTGTAGAAACGTCATGAAAAAATATCTACTATACGAAGAGAAACACCTACAGTGGGTGTACAAAGTATTCGTACAAAATTTAAAAGCAAATAACTTTTTCAAAATTGGTCCCGACAGCTTGAGTTTTTTCTACTCGTTAGACGGATTAGTTTACTAGCATAATTTTTCTTTTAACTTGTCATTGGTCGTAATTGAAAGAAAAAAAAAAAACTCAAGCTGTTGGGTCTAATTTTGAGAAAGTTATTCGTTTTTAAAAGGCGTACGAATACTTTGTACACCAACTGTACTCGATACAAGTAGTGTATATTTTGAAATGTAATCTCATGATTCGTACCGGCGACCATAAAGCTAACGTGATTTCCGAATTCCGTAAATATTCGTACGGTGGAAGCGCATTGGCCAGCTATAAGGCACAGAGTCATACTGGTTATCATATTTCCCACGAGATCACGCAACTGCGGCAAAACAAAGTAGACGATCGCGACGACCAGGTAGCTGGCTATCGATATCGCGTGGAAGGCGGGATCGATAGCATGCCTCATCAAGTAATTCGTGTCGGTCCATCCAACGACTACGTCGGGTAGGCAAACCATTGCGTACGTAGCGACTAGTTTTCTGTTCACTATTGCTTTGTCGGAGCAATAGTGTCCGAATGGATAATCATAATGAATAGACACAGTGTCGAAGTCATCCTCGTCTGTTGCTCCAACGGACCTGAACCCGTAAACACCTCCGTTCTCGTAGGATCCTTTGGTTGAGTCAGTAGTATAGTGCCGTAGCACACCGGTAGTCAATATAGCCAATCGATCATGTCCCGATATATAACCGTACACATCCCATTGGCGCTCGTTCGATTGACACTTTGGCCGACCAATTTTTAATTCATAATTAGGCTCGACCGGTCTGCTCCGCGAAATACCGTTCACTTTTTCCTCGATGAACTCCGGTCGCCACTGTGTCTCGTTCGTCTCCGACAATGGCGTGCACGTGTCGCCGACGAGGAGTTCTTGGGCCTCGCAACATTTCGCGATGCTAATTATATTCGCTTTAATGTCGGCGCTGGCGAGCACTGCACGCGGATCATTCGTCCCGAGCGAACCGATCACGATCACGAGTACCACGCTCACGAGACAATGCATGTCATCGAATCAGCACCTTTCGCGTTCCGATCACACGTTGCGCGCATTGGTCACACGTTTTCCTTGCGACCGTGTCTTTTTAGCGTTGTCCTGATCGATTCCGTGACGGCCGCAGCTACCTTGAGGGCGTTTGATTCACTCGTTCATTGCGACGCGACGGCGGACTCACCGTGTGTACTCATCGCCAGACCTGCTATTGCTGCCAGCGGGTTGCTCGCTTAGCAAGACCTACCCCTGCCTATACCTGACCGCCATCGCATCCTATTCCCATTCCCTGTTACATTGTTTTTTGTCTCTCTCTCTCTCGCTCTCGCTCTCTTTCTCTCTCCGTTTCTCTCTCCGTTTCTCGTCCATGCATTCTCGCTGACGTGGTCCATCTCTCTTCCTCTACCTACTGCTCCCTCCATAGTCAGTCAGTCTCATCGCTTCCCCTACCTTCTATGACCCTACCATCGCACATCCTCACCTTTTTCCTTTACGTCCATTTACTTCGCGCAAAAGTTGATCGCTTTCCGGTCATTCCACGCGAAATTAAACTAACATTTCGGATTTTGTGTTCAAATTTAAATTCTGTGGCTGTACAAAGTATTCATACGCCCTTTGAAAACGAATAACTTTCTCAAAATTGGACTCGACAGCTTGAGTTACTTTTTTGAGACGTTGGAACAGTGGTTCTTAACCTTTTTGAAGTCAGGGAACACTTTTGATTACATGACAAATTTGCGGAACACCAATATTAACAATAGATTGCCTAAGGAAGTCATTTTGAATGCTTTTCGATTTCAATTAGAAAAACAATTATGTATATAATGACACAACTTTTTGTACAACATGTACATGCGTTTATTAATCATTGTAGTTGCATCCCCCTCCTTCATTTCCGGTATATATATATATATATATAATCAAATGACTTTTATTATTAAATTGAGTAAATTTCTTATATAACCAGTTCGGCTCTGGATTGGAATAACAGTTTATATTTTTTTGATTACCGTCACATGATAACATACAAATTCATGATAAATTGTCGATTTGAGCATATACTTGATAAGTTGCAATTGTTCAATAACTAAAGTAGTACTTGTTATTAGAATCTTTATGCCAGGCCTGCCCACGCGCCTCGTTCCCCTTGAACGCGCTATGTACGACTGTAAATAATATTAAAAATATTAAGAATTAATTTTAAACAAATTTCTTTACAAATTAGTTATTCTTTCACAATGCAGTCATTTTGACTGCTTTGGTGCAATATAGGTATATACTAAGTTTCAGTCTTTCTAGTGTTAATGATCCAAAGAAACAAACAAAAATATCCCGAGTAGAAATAATTACATACCAGAAAATATATTGTTGAATATATTTAATATATTTCGCGCAATTCCGCGGAACACCGGTTAAGAACCACTGCGTTAGAAGGATTAGTTTACTGGCTAATATGTAAATAATTTTTTTAAAAATTGTTATTAGTCGGAGTTACGAAGGAAAAAGTAACGGTCGCGATTTCTAAATTTTTTATCTGTGCCTGAACAATTCTAAATTTTATTGCAAGACAACAAAATTTAAACAATTCATTAAACAATGATTACAAAAAATATATATTTATTACGAGAATTACCAGTGGATAAGAATCATTTTATAATGAATGTTAGTGTAAATTTCATCCCGATATCTCTTATGGTTCAAGAGTTATAGTAAAATGTCGCGACGCAGCGTTCACTTCAAATGATTTTAATTTCGTCAATTTTCAAATGTCCATCTTTCTAAAAAGAGATCCTTAAAGGGGACACTTGGGGCGATATCCTCATTTTCTTTCAATTTTTTAAAAAATTGCCCGCTATGAAAACAGGGCATTTGTTTAAAACAATTGCAAAATAAATGGTGAAAAAAACATTTTTTCAAATAACATTTTAGCAGATGCTCCTACGTTTTGACTACAAGTTCCCAAAAACTCATTTTCATCGGTTTGATAGTTCTAGACTTATGATTCAATGAAAAAAGGGTGACACCTTTTCTACACGTCTGTAAAAGCAACAATTTCTAAGATACCGAAAAATCCTTTGAGATTCGTTCATAGGTCACTAAAGACTGCAACGTTGTACCGGAATACCGGTATTAATGCCGGTACAGTAAAGTCGAGATTACTGTCCAACAGCCGTATTTTTGGTGGACAGTAATCCTGGTGTTGTGACCGCATTTTTGTTACTTCAAAGGAGAGTCCGAACATAGAGAAGGACAGAATGAAATTCAAAGGAGAAGCCGAACATAGAGAAGGACAGAATGATTCAAAGGAGAGTCCGAACATAGAGAAGGACAGAATGAAATTCAAAGGAGAAGCTGAACATAGAGAAGGACAGAATGAAATTCAAAGGCGAGTCCGAACATAGAGAAGGACAGAATGAAATTCAAAGGAGGAGCCGAACATAGAGAAGTACAGAATGAAATTCAAAGGAGAGTCCGAACATAGAGAAGGACAGAATGAAATTAAAAGGAGAAGCCGAACATAGAGAAGGACAGAATGAAATTCAAAGGAGAAGCCGAACATAGAGAAGGACAGAATGAAATTCAAAGGAGAAGCCGAACATAGAGAAGGACAGAATGATTCAAAGGAGAGT